>ML677351.1:4506221-4519275 GCA_007922305.1 Dermatemys mawii
GATAGATAGATAGATAGATAGATAGATAGATAGATAGATAGATAGATAGATAGATAGAATAAGAGACAGCACATGTTTTGGAGAGCTTTGGACCGTATAGTCTAAACAGAGAGGACACAAAGTATTAGAGATAAGTAGTATTATTAACTCCCCTGGGGATGGAGATCCATGGCACAGGCACACTTGTCTACACAGCAAAAGAAGATAGGTGGCAGCAAGTGTCAGAGCCAGGGCTTGCAGATCTCAGGCTTTAGGACTAAAAATAACAGTGTGGATGTTCAGGCTTGGCTCTAACTCAGGCTCTGAAACTCAGCATGGCAGGAGGGTCTCAGAGCACAGGCTCCAGCCTGAATGTCTACACTGCTGTGTTTAGCATTGCAGCGCAAGCTCCACGAACCTGAAGCAGTTGACCCGGCTCTGACACTCACTGCAGCTGGTAGGTTTGTTTTGCTCTGTAAATGTACCCTAGGTGGCTTGCCCAAAGTCACAAAAGAAGCTGTCTGTCCAGGAATTGATCTCAGACTACTTGAATGCTTGTCTGATTATGTAACAAGAAAACCCATGCTACCTATGAAGACGAATTTTCCACCGTCACTCACATCCATTGTGGGTAAAGGTTGCAAGCCACAATTGACTATTTACATGAACAAGAACTGCTCAGCATAGATGTGGGTTGCCGGATTAGAACCTTGGTGACATTTATGTGGGACAAATGCTCTTCAAGGTTTTTCTGTTAGACTTGTGAAGCTCTTGTTACTGTCAGCTAGGAGATGCTTATATGAATCAAAGGCAACATATGACCCTTTTCTCCCTACTCTTCATAGTGAAGATGATTATAACGTAGGAGCAGTTTGCTCTCAAAGTTTCAATTAATGTTTCAGGGGAAATATACTGATACTTCCTGTGTCACAACACACACCAAAGTCATGGAGCCTCTTCATATTAACAAAGACATCAAACAACAACCTGCAAAGTGCTGTCTTTAGAAAATTAATTATTTGATGATCTTTTAAACTGAATGTTTCATAAAAATACATTTACCAATTTATAGGATGAGCAAAATCATTAGGATGAAAATAAATCAACATTTCAGCTACACTACCAATTCTCAGAATTCATATCTTCTTGCAGAATGGCTGATGATTGTGTAAAATATTGATTTTATATTCTAAAGGATTCCTGAAAGTGAAAAAGTCTGAAAAACTGTGTGTATATTTATAGAAAAAATTATTCCACTAATTTTGTTGTTCATATGGATACAGATCATTTTCATAAATATTAGTCAGTTTTACAAATAAGTAAAATTACATTTAAAATTTTAAAATTTAAGAATATTTATCTTGAATGTTCAACATGTAATATATAATTATAATGCATACTAATTCTGTGTCTGCATGAGATTTTTCTAACTAACATGCTGACTCTCAAAGGCTTAAAGTAAATTTAGTGTTTTGTTTCCTTCCCTTCCCTTTCCCCCCAGTATTTTATTTTATTTCCTCAGCTTTATCAAAACATTTTATAAACATTCTGTTCTAAAAAATAACAGAGAACACCATGGTAGCAATGGACAATCTGGAACAGACAGACAATCAGGTAAGGAAGTAATATTGATGCAAAATGTTTCTGATTCCTGGCTAACGTTAGAATGGTACTGTGTCAATGTTTGAGGAAAAAATACTTGCTTGCACGTGATGTAAAAGAAAGGTAAAAGAAAAATTTTATAATGTAGGAACAAAATTTCCAACCTTGATTGTCTAAAGTTAAACACCTAAATCCTTATGTAGGCACCAAAAGAAAGGTGTCCTCAATTTCAGAGGTGCGGAACACTGCAAACTGTGAAATTAATAGGTGTTGTGGGTGCTCATTAACTTTGAAAATTGAAACTAGTTATTTAGCTATGTAATGGGATGGCTTGCCCATTAAGGGCAGGGGTTAGCCAAACTTCAATACAGTATGAGCCATACCTAGAAGAGCTCAGGATGATTGCAGCCTGTTCCTGCTCTTTATACGGCAATGCTCAGGGATTAGTGACCACTGGAAGTGAGCAGGATGTAGCAGAAAGTCCTGGGAGTTAGGACTGAGTGTCCAACCAGTAGGGCCTGGGAGTGTCCTGCAAAAGTAGGAAAGGCCCCAGGCAGGAAGGCCTGGGAGGAAGCAGAAAATCCGTTGTTTGGGTGAACTTGAAAACTATTTTGAATGTTTGTTAATTTAATAAAGCACACCCGAGAAGGGATGGGAATGGATAACAATACCTTTTGAGTTTCTTGAATAGTCCAAGAGGGGAAACTGAGGCAGGCTCTCTGTGACTCCCCACAAGGGAGTACATGGGAGGCAGTTGGATCAGTTACAATGTACCTAAATGATTTAGTTAAATTTAGGCACCAGATTTATAAATTTTCCACTTGATTTCCACAACATTAAGACACAAGAGAGCAACCTTACTCATGTGAATAAATCTTACTTAATAAAATAACCCCGTTGAAGTAAATGGAGCTACCTGTGTATATATGGATTACTAGTGTAACACCGACAGACACTGGTTGTCCGTGGGCAAAATTGAATCTGGGACCTCTGAAGGTAAATGCATGAGCCTCTACTGCCTGAGCTAAAAGCCACTGGAGCCTTAGCAGACTCATTAATCTCTAAGTGGTCTTGGTGCAGCTAGAGGGGACAGAGCACCACACCCAGGAGATGTGTGGGTTATATAAGGACTGATGCACAGGACCCTTCATCGTTTTGAAAACACTGTGGAGCCCTATATCTACCCAGAAATGTAGTACTACAATTTTAAAGGTGCACTGCAAGCGCTTAAGGAAGACTGACATAACTCTGATAAGATTCCAAAGAGGAAAAGAAATCTATGGCCATTGCTTAAAATCTTAATTAGCACTGCGTGTGAAGTGAAATGTGAGGTAATTAAAACCTCCTTAAAAGCCTGAGAAATTTGAGTTACTGTCTCTTTGCCAGAGTGAGCAACATTGTAACTACCGTAAGCACAGCTTTGAAATAGGGGTGTGTGTGTGCATGGTTTAATATCTGTATTTGTGCCTCAAATAATTTGTTTGTTTTACATTTAACATTTTTTATTTGTTTGTTTTTTTTTATTGCCACAGGGAGACAGTGCACACATGTTGCCTGCTATAAAGAAAATAGAGCTGGTTAGGAATTTTTCAAAATGGCTTTTCTTCAGAAAAGTTGCCTCAGGTTCAGGTTGGAGTTTCTGGTCAAAATAACAGTGAGTGAGAGAGTCCCCAGAATATCCTGGTGGTTAGGGCAAGCAACTGGGAGGCCCAAACCAAGAATGTAAACCTGTCGTTCCCCATTATGTGAAATACCCACTGGGTTATTCGGGGGTTGGTGTCCTGTTGGAACTGTTCCACATTGTATAAATAATTAAATATTCATTAGGCAATGGAGAGACTGACTGACTCCACAACCAGCTGGTTATGGCAGTCACCTGGAAATCAGGCAGAACAAGGACTTGAACCTGAGTCTCCTACATGCCAGCTAGGGCCATAACCGGGCTATTGACTATTTTGGGGAGGATGACTCTCCTTTCCCCTCACCCCAAAATAGAATGGGAAAAGTTTTGGAATCTCACAAACTTTCATGGGACAGGAAAACTGTCTCTGACCCAGATCTAAAAGAAATGCAACATAAGCACTTTAGCATCTTTCCCACAGAAGGAAATATATTTGCCAGTTTGACAATCCTCCGCACATGCATGAGCATGCATGCATGTATACATACACACTCAGAATAAATGGCAGTTACTTATCAAAAAGCATAATCACAGCGTGACTACAGTCAGACTACTATGAAGTGTAACAATAATAATTATAATAATGTGAAAGAAACAGGGATCAGAAATGAATTGACTTTTCAAGCAAAAATTTAATAAAACTGCATCAAAATACAACTATACTGTATTAAGAATATAGTGTTTAGCAATATTTGCAAAATGTTGTTCCTTTAAATTTTAGTCCCTGTAATCCTTAGCTTATTACGAGTGACAGAAGAAAGCTATCTAGAGTTTTAAATGCTCTGGATCCAATCCAGCACACTATAGCTGTGGACCTCAGACATCTCTTGAGAGGCAATGACTGCTGACTGCTGACTCCAAGGCAAGATGATCCAGACCAAAGATATAGCCTACTGTAGAAGACACAAAGCTCCCAAACAAAATGATGTGTTAGGAAGTTGTGACCCTGCAGTCGGGAGGGACAAAAGCTTCCCCCTCTTTCTCTTCTCTGCCACTTCCTATGTTTACTGTCCACACAGGCAGACTACTGAGCCCAAGCACTGCCTGCAGAAGTGGGACTGAAGAGCAACAGAGGAAGATAGCTGAAATAAAATCCATCGGTTTAACAATGACAAGAATAAGCTCAGCAATAAAGAAGTATAAAACAAAATAGACAAAAATGGTGTGCTTTTAGATCTTGCATTAAGTTCTCCCCGAGCGTTTCTCACTTTTTCCATTCTCCGTTGTGTCCCCTCCTCCCGAGGCAACATTGTTCTCAGTTACAGTACATGTGAAATATTCGCTGTAAGCTTCTTGAGGCAAAAGTTATTTTCTTATTTTATTGTATAGATCAGAGGTGGGCAAATTACGGTCCGCAGGCCACATGTGGCCCGCCGGCCATTTTTACCTGGCCTGCAAACTTGTTCCTGGGCTGGGGGTGAGGCTGAGCATGGTATGCTCCAGGGTCTCACGCTCCCAGCCAGGGGCCGGCTCAGGAGCGCGGCACAGCAGCCGCGGGGCCCCAGTGCTCCCGAGCCAGATGCCGGGCTGGCCCAGGGAGCCACACGCTCCCTGGCATGGATACAGCTGGGGCAGAGCCCAGCACTGGAAGGTAAGCAAGGGGGAATTGGGGGAGGGTCCCAGGGAGTGGTGGTGGTTAGGGTGGGAAGGGGGCTCAGGAGGGGCAGTCCAGGCACAAACAGCAGGGGGGCATAGATATGGGGTGGGGTTCTGGATGAGTGGTGGTTAGGGTGGGGGGTCTTGGGAGGGAGGCAGTCAGGGAACAAAGAGCAGGGGCTTAGGGGTGGGATCCTGGGTGGCAGTTAGAGTGGTGGGTCTCCAGAGGGGGTGATCAGGGGACAAGGGCGGGGGTTGGCAGTTCTGAAGGGGGAAGTTAGGGGGGTGGGAAGTGGGTGGAGGTCGGACAGGGGGTGGGGCCTTCCCTACCTGGCCCTCTGCATAATTTTGAACCCCAATGTGGCCCTCGGGCCAAAAAGTTTGCCCATCTCTGGTATAGATCATGCACATACGAAAGGTACAAAACAACCAGTAATATCAATAACCTCCATTGCTCCATGAGTGACTGCATTAAGGGTGGAGTTGAACATGCTCTGATCCAGCTGACGGGTTGGGACATTAATCTTTTGAAAACAAAAAACAGCTTAAAGGACTCAGAGTGGGAGGATAAGGATCTTGCCTATTCCCAACATTAGTGTGTCGTAAAAGGCATTCTACCCTCCCCCACTCTCTGTAGCACTGTTAAGGGAGGTAGACTCCTCGTTCTGCACACATACACCCAGTGATTTTGGGGCTCTCTTCTCAATCATTTTTCCCTTCTTATGCTATGAAGGAAGGGTTTCTTCTTTGGATTTCACGCATCTTCCCCCTTCCCTGGAGTTATCATTCAGAAATACCCTGATATTTTTGAGGCTGTAGCCCTTTTAAAATTCATCTACTGATATTCAGTAAGACAAGGAAGAACCTGCTACATCCCAGACTAGGGAATGGTCTGAGTATATTTGATGAATACTGGCAACCCTCACTCAAAATCTTAGGGTAATCCAGTCTATGAATCACTTGTTCTCTGTGAAAAAAGTCTTTTTCGTGATTCTACAACCATCATGAGTTAATAGAATCTCCAAACTTTACAACATATAGCTGTCTGAAGACAGAATTGGCACACAAACCTCTCTCATTTAACTTCTTAAATTTATTATAGTGGTGGTTCCAGCAAGCTAGTTTTACAAATAGATGGAAAATATTTTAACTCATTACTATTAGCAAAGTTACCCACACTTTTCTTTCTACAGTTCTATTTTCCTTGTTATTTGGGAAGCTGTTGTATAGCAACTGATCAGAAAACAAACCTGTCAATATTGAGAGTACAGAGAGGTTTGGGAGACTACAGACACTGGTGAGAAATCTCTTTAGACCATAAATTTGAGACAATTTAGGAACTATTGTTTGTTGCTGCTTCATATTATGAAAATTAAATAGGCGACTTCAGTAATCTCTAAGAAAGCCAGAGTAAAAATGTATTAAGGAATACATTAATAAAAAAATTCTGAAGATATTACTTTAATCTACAGAATATGGGATCTGATATATTTAGATTAAATTTTCTTTTATATGTTTTTGTGAAATCTACTCAAAGCTAAGCATATGTACATCCTCTGGACATTGTGCAATACAGATTTTAAGGGACTCTAAAACAATAAAAAAGTTTGTATCTTTTCTACTTACACATGTTTAATGTCGAAGGGACTATTATGATCATCAGGTCCAGCCTCCCTCACCACGCAGATGACAGAATATTACCCACCCACTCCTCTAATAAACCTCTAACCTATGTCCTAGCTACTGAAGTCCTCAAATCATGGTTTAAAGACTTCAAGGTGCAGTAAATCCTCCAGCCAGTGAACCATGCCCCATGCAACAGAGGAAGGCAAAAAAGCCCCAGGGCCTCTGCCAATCTGCCCTGGAGGAAAACTCCTTCTTGACCCCAAATGTGGCGATCAGCTGAACCCTGAGCATGTGGGCAAGACTCACATGTCAGCCAGACACCCAGGAAAAATTCTCTGTAGTAACTCAGATACTACCCCATCTAACATCCCATCACAAGCGATTGGGCACATTTACTGCTAATGGTCAAAGATCAATTAATTGCTAAAATTAGGCTATCCCATCACATTATCCCCTCCATAAACTCATCTTTCTATATACAACTATTGTTAAATTTTGCATGCAGTACAACCAAGCCCAAGCTTTCAAAAACTATGATCCGTAATTCCAAAATCATGAGACTGGCTTAAAAATCATGAGATTTAAAAAATAATAAAATGTTTGGTTCCTTTTTTTTGACTTTTGGTTTTTGAGTCTTTAGTGAAAAATCACATTTTCCAGATTTTCTCTGCAAACATGAAGGCTAGAAATTTTCATTTTTAACACTTAAAGCTGAGAGGTTCACAGGAGCATGTGACCCCAAGAGCTGGGGCTTTAAGAAAAATATCGACTATTGCAAGATTTGTGATAAAACTGTGGGCTGGCAATACTGCTAACACCCTGATCCTGCGAAGAGCCTCTTGGGTTTGGTACGAGCCCTGCTGAAGTCAACTGGACTCTGCCTGGGTACAAGCACCCATCTGTATGGTTTCAGTTATAGCACTGGGGCCTAAATATGTTAACAGTTCATACTGTGAACTTCATACACCCAGAATAGAGAGAGAATATTTTAAAATGTGCTATTTGATTAGTTAGTTAGAGGCTCTGTGATGTGGCTATATTTGAATAAGTATATAGGTGCAGTACACAAAGTAGACGCTGACTACATATCTCTCACATTCTGAAGAAAATCAGTCTAATGTTTATATATTATTTTAATATGTCTCAATAATTTAAAATTCGTTAAAAAAGGGAAAAAGCCTAGTTAGTGACACCAAAGTGCTACATGGAAGACATGGGTTTAAGTTTTAAACTTGGGATCCTACAATGGACTGTTGTCCATATCAGCTAATCAGAGCAGAATTCCAAACTCTGATCTGCACTGTGGACACCTGTTAAACATTCCGCCTTTGGTCCACATATGAAGCTCCTCCCACTGCTACCAATGAGAGTTCTGCATACAGAAAAAGAAGGCAGAATGCTCGATCTTGTCTTGCACCATTGAAATCAATAGGAGTTTTGCTCTTGAATTGTATGGGAGCAGAGTCAGACCCAGACTAAGCAAAAAGGATGTGCACTCCAGATAAGAAATCCGTAGAGCAGATGACAGGGGGAGAACTGTGACCACAGTCTCCAGAGGGAAAAGGCTGGGATATATTGTATCACTCTGAAGATCTTCACTGCGACCAGTCTGGAGTAGCAAGAATCTTGGAGAGTTGTCTCGTGCCTCTGAGCCACAGGATATGCGCAGTGAGGTAGCTGCCATTATTACACAGGTAGGAAAAATGGGATAAAAATAGAAGTGATTCTAAAATCATTAATTGGGTAAAAGCACTGTGAGTGAAATCCTGACCTCTGTTGAAGCCAATAGCCAAAATCCCATTGACTTCAATGTGGCCAGGATTCCTTCCCATGATTCCATTTGGATTTATCTAATATCCTGAGTCACTTGTGTCAGAAGTAGGAGAGAGACACCCACTGAGTATAAGTCCTTAGTCATGGACAGATCCATGAGGTTATCTCCTTAGTCAGATGTCTGAGCACCTTTCACACTCCTGTCCCTAGGGTGACTAGACAGTAAGTGTGAAAAATCGGGACACGGAGTGGTGGTGGGATAATAGGAGCCTATGTAAGAAAAAGACCCAAAAAATCAAGACTGACTTATAAAATTGGGACATCTGGTTACCCTACCTGTCTTCCAAGCCAAAAGAGAAAGAGTCCTTCTAACAGATGGCTTTATATAGTGTCATAGACAACATTTGTGTGTCCCCATGCCTTCTTTGTCATTGGTTAAGAAAGATGGCACAGAAGACTAATTATTTACTGCAAGGAATGAGCAACTATGTTTTTGAACTGAATTATTGCCATAATTAAAAATCTTTAAAACATGAATAAAACTGATTCATTTTAGTCAGGACACTAATTTCCAATGCGTGTTCTGTATAATCACAAAGATTTTGCAATTCTGACTAAAACCTTGGTGAATAATTCATAATGAATCATTTATTTGACAATCTTCACCTTTTTTCCTTCTGTTTACAGATTATCCAAAGGCAAATTGTGGTTTTCTCAAATTTAATCATTCTGGATAAAATTCACCCCTGTGCATAGGACAGGAACAAGATTTTATGCTACTTAAGCCTTTAAAATAAGAACATAGGCATCACCATACTGAATCAGAACCAGTGTCCATCTAGTCCAGTATCCTGGACTAGAATTAGATGGGTCAGAAGAGACTTATGTTGTGCAAAGGTCCCGTGCTAGTTCTCTGCACAGAAGTGTATTTCTCTGTGGCTTGAATAATTCTTGGTTTGTGCATATTTGTGAGCAGTTCATTGTGTGTATTCCATATTTAACTTGTGAGGATAATCCGTAACATCGATAGCTTCTGTTTCCTCATTGGATGAACACAACTCTTATAAATAGGTTTCCTGTGTGAAAACTGAGCATTAAATTTTTATTTTCCAAGAATGTTCTAAAAAATTAACTTACACAGTTTCTGTCATTAAACTCATTAGCTAAAATAGTCACAGGATGCCATCATGAGGGGGAGGGATTAAACGAATTTGTTTACAAATTCAGACTGTTAAAATGAATTTATTTATAAACACAAGGGATTTTATACCACTGTCGACACAGCTGTACCTCTGACAGATATTTTTAAGTATGTTTTTCCAAAATAGATAATTGAAGCTTTCACTATTCCACTTAGTTCCCAAATTCACTCCTCATAATGAAGATAAAGTGTATCCAACATTAGTACACCAATGGATAAAAAGCAGATTAAAAAATGGCTATTTCATATTTTCAAACAGACCTCTGAATCTGAGACTGCAAATTGTGCATGTGCATCCACACCCGGATTGCATCTTATAGATCAGTGATACTCAGACCTCAGTGATTCAAGAGCCAAATTAGCAATCATAATTACCCAAAAGAGCCTCAGTAGTGTGAATTTATTGTTTCGTTTACTATACATGTATCAGGATGCTCTTACTACGTTATTTACTATGTATAGTCAATAATATAGTAAAATCATCCTGATTGGTTAACTTAGACTGATAAATAATTAAATCACAGTGTTTTGATATCATATGCTGAAAAAGACACGGGAAAGACATTAAAGAGCCCACTTGCAGCTCGCAGGCCTCAGTATCAATGTTCTAGATCAAGAACACATTTTTACCTATATTCCCATATATCCAGTTGTGTATGTGACACTCATGAAAGTTTAAACGTCTATAAAAATATGTTCCACAAAATGTAGCATTCAGAGGTTGGTTTCTTTAGAGGTACCATATTTACTCGTTCATTAGCCTGCTCATTTATAAGCCTACCCCTCAAGATGGATAGGTAAAAATAGCAAAAACTGTATGACCCTTTCATAAGCTGACCCTATATTTCAGGGGTTGGCAAACTTTGGCTCCCGGCGCTTCAGAGTAAGCCGCTGGCTGGTCAGGACATTTTGTTTATTTGGCGCGTCTGCAGGCACAGAGCTCCTCAGCTCCCAGTGGCCAGGGTTTGCCCATGTATTCATTACAAAGTGAAAACTATATTTGAAACGTTGATCTCTTCCTGCTTATGCCACAGTGGTATTTATGGTAGCTGTTGGGTTTTGCTGCTTCCTACTAAGGCCTCAGACATTGAAGCTCTAAGAATGCACCTTCTTCTGGGACTCCCTGTGCACCGTGCACTGTTTAGACTGTAAATGCTTTGGATAACAATGTTCTTAAGTATTCCTACAAAGTGATTTATTTGACTGCCATGCTTTGCTCAGGAATTGAGAAATCTTTATGTAAGAGGAATCAGATGGGAACTTGAAAAAAGCTCTCTTTTTCCCAGAGCTATGAAAGTGATAACATTAGTGATATTTGTTAACTGTTGCTATTTTGTTTGATGGTGTACAAGACATAAATAAAGGTGTAGAGAAAAATTTTCAGACATAACTTGTGACTTTGGATGCCCGACTTGAGGAATCTTGAAGGATCCTGATTTTCAAAAAGTGCTGAGCCTCTATATATTGTCAATCAGGCCTTTTCACCCACCCTTTGAAAATTAGGTCCTTTCAAGGTGTCTTGAGCTGGGCAACCAGTGTCACTTGTCACTCTTCTAAATATTGGCCTCATTCCCTATCAGTGAGAGATTACAGTCTGAAACACAAACAAAACCAGACAAGAACATTTCCGAGAAGATGGTGACAACTGAGCTCTTTTTTTGTTATTCAGAGAAGCAAACTGGAATGGTAACAATGGGTGGGTTTGCACTGGAAGGTCCTGTGAAATTAGAGAGTGTTTGGAGAGACTGCAGTGAAAGGAATGGGTTATGAGGATGGTCTCGGTGCTGATGGCATCATGGAAGAAAGCATGAAGAAGAGAGTGAGATAACTAAGGGAGGGATGAGGCTAACACTACTGACAGAGCGAAAGGGGTAAGATAGAATACAATATGAAATAAGAGAAGCAATAGAACTAGGAGACTCTATGTTAATTTGACTTCTCTTGTTTTGCCTCTTTGTAGTCATTTTAGCTGTCTTTAGGACCTGTTTTAATGTCCATTGAAATTGATGGAAAGGCTTCTATTGATTCAGTGGGCTTTGGATCAATCCCTATATGCATTCTGGAAGTAAAAATAGTCTGTGAAAAAATATCTGTCCCTGTCCACTCATTTCTCTCCCAACAAACAAGTAACCAGCTTGAGATGTCCAGTGTTTTCTTGTGCTCTCTGAAATTGAGGCAACATAAAAGCGACAAGACTAGACAGCTACAGAAGGAAGGATTAAATGTATACTGCATGGATACAATATGGTGAAAATTACTTCATGAACACAAACAATAATGGAAAACAAGTAATGAAAATACTTCTTGAAGCCATAATCATTTAATACAACAGTGACTGTGCAAGCAGGAATTCAAGAGGTAAAAGCTCTGAGCTCTAATATGAATTAACCTACCACTACAGACACACTAAAAGAGACTTAAGGAGTCGATGTTTTGCCCGAGTCAATGCTACCTGGTTGTTTTTCACAACAAACAAAGACATTAATTTTAAATATTGATTTCAATTTAACAGATCTGTATTTATTAATTTGTAAAGACACTGTTGGTTGACCCTGCCTCCCACAGTTGCTATGCCGTCCCCATGGTATTTAAATACCGCTTGTGACCTGTTAACAGGTAATATTGCTTGAGATGCTGATACATGTAGGAAGTAGAAAAACTAGGAAAAGGCATATTGACAGAAGCCAGGATGAATGGGAGAACTTACCAAGGTTTGAAAAGCTATAAATACTAATAGAGATTGTCGGTGGGGGTGAGGGGGGATGAGACAACAGGAGAACACGAGGGAAGAGAAGATGAATGGAGAGAATGAATAAATACATATAAGCAGATTGGGAAAATAAACTCTGCTCCCACTCAGAAAAAAAATCTTGAGATGTTCATTTTGTTTAACTGGAAACTGACAACACTGGCATTTTCAACATTTTTGCAATAGATTTTCTGAAGTTTCTCTAAGAATACTACAGAAGTCCCTTAGGAATTAGTCCTTAAAATCTTCAAAATATTTCCCTTCAATAAACGAACTTCTTTATATTTGTTTTCTTACCTGTACAATTTATCATAGTGGGCAGACCGCTGAAGAATATATGATAACAAGCTGTGAAAGAAAAAATGGTATATTACAATACAATCCATTTCTCACTTCCATAATTCTAATAGTAAATTAACAGACAGCAACAAATTCCTATCATACACATTTTGGACAGTAAAAGTATACCAACCCTGGTATATCTTAAAATCCATCAAATGTCTACCTCACCGGAAGTTAGGGCCCTGGATGACTAACAGGATTTACATTAACAACAACCACCATCATTCATGATGTCCTATATATATATATATATATACACATACACACATACACACACACACACACACATTTATATAATATAATATATATAATATTTATGTGTAATATATATAATATAGTATGTGTGAGAGAGAGAAGAAACCAATATTTCAAAAAACATCAAACTGTTTTGAGTTTTACATTTTCTAACATTATTCTAGAGCCATTTTTATACCTCTCTCTCTCTCATATATATATGTAAATATACATATATATACACACACACACATATATATATACACACACA
>ML677351.1:4519675-4603757 GCA_007922305.1 Dermatemys mawii
AGACACCTGGGGCCAATTAAGAACCTTCTAGAAAGGAGTAGAAACAGCTAGCCTAACTGGGACACCTGAAGCCAATCAGGGACTGGCTGAAACCAGATAAAAACCTCCCAGTTAGTCAGGTGGGTGTGGGTGTCAGGAGCTGTGGAAGGAATTTATGCTGTTGGTGAGACTGAGTGTTGGACAACATATCGTACAGAAGGAAGGAGGCCCTGAGGTAAGGGTGAAGTGGAGTTTGAAGAAGCGGAGACTGCTGTGGGGAAGTAGCCCAGGGAACTGTATTGTGTTTTGTGCCTAAAAGATCAGCCATCTTAGCTGATACTACTAGGGTCCCTGGGCTAGAGTCCGGAGTAGAGGGCGGGCCCGGGCTCCCCCCTTTTCCGTTTTCCATACTGGCCTGTGATGAAGGTAACTCACTAGGTGGTGACTCTTGCCAATTATACTGAGAAAGGGAGGTCACTCTGGGGCCTAGATGAGTTTCTGAGGCCCCTAAATCTGCCAGGAAGCGCAGGACCCACAAGTACAGACTTGGAGCTTTGTCATAATATATATTATACAAGTACAGGTTGCAATGTCAAGCACTCAAAAGTTAAGCTATGCCTGAAGTAAGGCTGTCCTATGCAACCTTAAAATAGGCCCCTTATGGATATGTATTAAAATACAGTCTTTAATTACATTACAGCTCATTTAATCCATATTGTTCAATGCCTTATTTGATGCATACTATTCAAATCCTGCTCTGAAGACAGAACTATGAATTTCCTCATGGACTTTTCTATGGCACTCATTACTATAGTTTCAGAACATATCACAAACACTATTTATCTTCACAAATCCCCTGTGAGATATGGGATTGATATTATCACCATTTTCCAAATGAAAAGTTAAGGCACTAAAAATTGGAGGTCAAAAGTTTCCATCAATTTGAGACGACAACTGACAATTGTGGTTCCTGGAGTTTTTATCACATGACATAATCTCAAATGAAAGATTAATCTTTAATTCCTGGAGACTCTGGGCAATCCTGGAGGGTTGGCAACCCTATTTGAGACACCTACGAACTCCCATATATTTTTTTATTTAGCATTATATAGCACTTTATATATTCAAGCCCAGCTCTCACTGACTTCAGTTGCAGCTCTGAATGCTCAGCACTTCTGCATATCAGGCCCCAGAGTATCAGTTTGGGCACCCAGAAAATGAGGAACACAGAGTTAGTGACCACCCGTGAAAACTTTCATTTAAATGATTTGTTTAGCACTACACAGGAGCTCTCTGGCAGAAGCAGGGATAGAATCCAATTATCCAAAACAGCATTCAATTGCCTTAACCACAAGATCTTAATTTTCTCTTTTTGTAATCTCATTTACTTCACTACATACCTTCCAACAAATGAAGCAGGTGTTCTACTGACAACAATTTGCTCCTGTAGTGGGGTGGCTGCCCCACTCCCCCTAAAAGGGGCTTAAACAGCCCAGGAAAGGGTTGTAGCTGGGAGCAAGCAAGCTCCCAGGCTGATTGGGCAGAGCAGCCACAGCATCAATTAGGGCCCAGCTGTCCCTGATAAAAGGGCCTAGAGTTTGGTGGAGAGAGAGTCTCCTCTGGCTACAGAGGCAGACAGGCCTGGCTGCTGGGAGCTTGAGCAAGGTACCTAGAGGGAAGCAGGGCTGGGGGCAAGGCAAGAAGAGCTGGGGAAGCTCTGGTCTGGAAACCTCCAGGCTGTAGGGCCTAGGGGACAAGCCCAACAAAGGGTACTGGGGTTGCAAGGGGCAGCCCAGGGCTCTAGAGGCAGCAGGCCAACCCCCCTTGCCAGTGATGAATGGCAATGACACTGTAGTCTGCCCCAGAGAATGGGGGCAAGTGGTGACTGGCAGTTGCCTAGACTGAGGCAAGGTGGAGATAGGAGGTGGGGGTTCCCCAGGGAGGGGAGACCCAGAGTGAGACTGTGGTGGGGGGTACTGCAGGGGTGCAGCCCTCTAGGGAAGAGGGCACCGGGGTCCAGGGAGGGACACGGGGCCAAGCAGCAAGCGGGACATTGGCCTGCAGAGGGCGCTCTGGACGCTGGAAGAGCTAATTCCCGGACAGACCAGCGGGAGGCACCACAGGGGTGAGCCGCTGCTTCGCTACAGCTCCACTACACAACACTCAGTCAAACCCAGATGAGATTTTATAATGATTTTATAAAAGCATCAGTCAACCTTAATAATAAGCAGTACTACTAGCCCTACCATTAACACGGAAAGAGAACTCCTTTTCTTCTCTTCAAAAGTATAATTGTAACTGGTTTCACTTATACTGTACAATAGGTGCAAATATATTCATACATGCACCAGGTTATTGTGCCTAGCATTATTTAAACGAACAAGAAACTGACTACAGCCATGTGTGCAATTTTGGAATGGACCAATGATCAGCCTTGGGGATGTACAGAAACATATCACAAACAGTCAGATCAACCTAACTTCAGCACATAAAATACAAGCTGTTAACAGGACATTCTCCTTTTCATTATACCACTGTAGCTCTAACAAAATCACATGGCACTAATGTAACAGAAGAGACTTTGACCCAATATCTTGTATTTAGAATTGAGGGTTGAATCAAGCAGCTCATGGGCAGAGACATACTCTTGTCATCTCCTCACCCTCCTGTCTGAGGTATTTTGCAGTTTCTCCTTTTCTTTTTCAGAAAGATTAATGATGGATTTTTTTCTGTTCCAAATATAGTCCAAAATCTAGCAACTGAATTAGCATGGGTGGACCCCTGAAGCTTCTCATTTCTTTTCGCAGGTGGAATTGTTTGCCTGCACAGACCCAAAAGCAGGAACATTTGTTACAACTAGTGTAATCTGTCCAAAGAAATCCAAGAGCAGAAACAAACTGAAGCCTCAGCAAAGCAACAGTCCCATGAAAAGTCATACGTGAGATATGACACTCCAAAATACGGGGAGGGAAAATATGAGGTGGGGAAGTAGTCCATGTTCACTGCTGAGGCCTGATATACTAAGAGGCTCTGCAGGATATGGGAGCTCTTCCCTGTGATTACTATGAAACAGTGCTATTGGTTTTCAGGGCCCAGTTTCTTAAAAAATCTCACCGGGACCTCATGATTTCTGGGGAAGGGCATAGAAGTGATGATGTTGTTGCTAAACCCTAGAAAACTAGATGGCCTAGAGAGAGCAGCCATAGAATATTCAGTAAGTTCCAGATGGAGGCAGAAAACTATGGCGGAGCTCTGTGGCTTTTCCAGGAAGGCCTTGGGCAACAAAAAGTTCAGCAGAGCTGCTTCTACATTGGCAAAATGGGTAACAGAAAACTCTTTTCCAGAATGATGGATTCCCGTGTATGAAAAATGCTCATAGTGGACCTCCCTACTGATCTGGGAGCCAGATATTATCAGCATTATTTTCTTCTAGGAGTTTGGCATTAAGGTTCTTCACTGGCAGAATCCAAGAGTAAGTGACCCCCATTTGAAAAACTGACAAGAGGAATTAGTCACACTGGAATGAGTTCAGTCACCTGGTGATCTAATACTGTCTCACACCTTCATGGTGCTAGCCAGTATGCCCTTGGATAGATCATCCAGTGTCATCACACTATGTGACCCTGCCGCCCCTGTCTTCTGCCTCACAGGATATTAGCTGTATTCATACTAGAGGACCAATACAGAGAAAAGGTGCCATTAGGGATATCACTTTAATTTATATCATGGGACTTCTGAAAATGCAGTGTTTCAATCCTAACAGTCTCTAAACAATCAATTTCCACTATGATAAATACAGTGGTTTGGCTCTCTGGGGCTGTTTTAATATGCAGAACAGAGAGGAGTCTAGATTACCACAACATTTTTATTCTGTGTTCAAATTAATCTAAGTTTGGTAAAGAATATTTTAGCTAATGAATATAGGAAACAAAAATAGTTTCAGACAGAGGTTCAGGGAATGAAAGTGAAAACCAATAAATATAAAAATAGGAAGGAGTCCTCAGATTCTGAATAAAGAGGAAACAATCTAAGGTGCCGTGGTCCTTACAGTAACATCATAACAATTTTTCGGTATTATGTGTTCTTTGAAAATATACAAGCATATAATTTAATGAGAAATTTACATAAAATATTCCTTCTATGGTTTCTGTACTTGTAAGCAATCTGGTTTTGATTCAGATAACTAGACAACAGTACCTCAATATATGTTGTATTCACTATACACACAGGACAGGGAAGTGTTTGCAACACAGCAAATACTGAATATAGAGTATTACAGGGATTACATAAAATACTAAGGTAGTCTTCTCTGGTTCTCAAAAGCAAAGTTTTTTTCATTGTACCTCAGAGTGTGTCTATAAAGCAGATTTAGGTAACTACAGTAAATATTGGAGATGCCATCAATCATCAGATACCCTTTCCCATATAATGTTTCTTGTCGCCAGTTACAAAAACATTGGAACAATATATGTAAAGGTCTTTCCACAGTTGTGAATACAAAGATCTGTCCCGTCTCCAAATGCTGGGAATTAGCAATGAATTAAATCTTTCAGCAAACACCAAGAAACAGGTACTGAAATGTTTATTACTAGCACAAAGAGTATACTTAGAAAAGGGAAATCTAACACAGCTCTGGTTTATACAGAATTATTGAAACAATGGTAAAACATAGCTTGGATGGAGGAAACTATATTGGCAATAAAATGGGGACAAGCACACTAAAATTTTGTCACTGTATTAATAAAATTGTGAGATAACATGGTTCAAGTGTCATGTGCATTTTAAATTGCATTTTAACTGCACTGATCTGTTAGTTATGCATTAGCTCTTTCCTGTGTCAACATTTTTTAAAAATGGTAACAAATAAATAAAAAATACAAATAACAAAGCAAACCCAGAAGCTAAAAGCATAAAGTAATAGACTTGCATATGTGCTTTCCTTTGTCCTGAGGTCACCCATAATGACTGTTGTATTAATTTGAATATCTTGGTCATTATATTGTTGTTTGCGAAGGCATTTTTTCTTGAAAACAAAATACATATAGAATTTAAAAGGAAAGTGTTTAAATGGATAGCACTGTAAAAACCACTAAATATCCTTAAGTGCACAAGGGTTGCCAGCACAATGCCTCTGCAGCACTTAAACCCTCTTAGGAGGTACATATACCTTGTGCATGCTTTCTGAATGAAGTCAATTTCACTGAACAAGCATCCCATGAGTACATTATTCTCTGTTTACTATAGCAAGTAATATTCATAACAAATGTGCGAATACTTTCTTTATCAGTCTTACAGGGAGTTTGCCTTCTTTGCATCCTGGACATATTTATACTTTCAGAATTGTGTATCATTTATTTGACCATTTCTGTAATTATTATGTTGGTGAAGTTAGTTGACCATTGTATCACATGCCTCGAAGCTTTTCAATTTCAATAGAACATTGAGTGCTAATTTAAATCAATATTGTGTTTTTTTTCAAATACAAAATGATATCCAAATGTACAAATGTTGGCGGTGGGAGTGAGGGGGAGCGCAAGGGAGAAACAACTATAAGTATGTTGTCTGTAGAAAAGGAAGAGCCATTTTGTCCATTGAACCTCTTGGTTTCAAAATAATTGATCTTCTGCATGCATCTTTTTCATATTCCATTTCTGTGAGGTACTTAATATAATGTAGGAAAAAATTAACACTGGAGGTTCTGTTTGGCAGAGAAAATGATTCAACTTATGTCAACCTCTCATATCTGCAAAGATGAGCTGGAGATTTTGGGAGAATAAGCTTTTCTAATATTTTTGTGCATTTGCGATAAGAATAGGAACTTTCATATCATCAAAACTGCTTCTCTCTCTTTTTAACTTTTTTTTTTCCACTTCAGCCGAAGAAACACAGAGGTGAAAAGAAAATGTTGATATATTTTCTTTTAAAAAATTACTTGAATTTTTTCAAGCATCACAAAGGTTTAGATTCATTTTTGAGTGAAAATTGTGATGACTTCATTGTGTGTGAGCCAGTTTTAGCATGACGCTCAATGTATGTGAAATCCATGCTGCTGCTGAGGGCTCACTCAAGGCTTGTGTGACACATCAGTCCCTCTTCAGCCTTCAAACCAGGAGTGAAGCGGAACTCAAGTGCTGCATAAAGCCCTGTGTGGGCCCTCTTCACATGGGTGAATTTGACCCTGTTAAATGCAGATCTGCAGGCTGGTGAAATACCATAAGCAATGCCATAGGATAATTGAAATGAAGTGTCTAGATTATGTTAATTATCTCCAGGCACCTGTTGCTCACAAGGACAAGGACTTTTAAGCATTTTTCCCCCTAAAGCACTGAAAGCAGGCTGAACTGCCATGTAATAATTACTGAAGGCGCACCATTTAATCACAGCTCATAAAAGTGGAGAAGGAGGGAATACAGAGCAGCATTGCTTCAAGAAGAGCACCAGAAGACATTTCCAAAACACCTCCTAGAACTCACACATACATAGGGTCCTTGCACCTACAACTTTCCGTAGCTTAATCCCTGAAGAAGCAGGGGCATGGGGGTGTAGGAGCAGACCCATAGGCCCCTTAATTCCCTTCACCACATAGACTTAAGTGCTGCCTGACCCTTACATGGGCTGCACAAAATAAGGAAAGGCTTCTTACATCCTTCGTCCCTTTCCCATTACTGTACATCCTGTAGAGTGTTAGTGGCCTGGCATAATCTGGTGCTTTGTCATAGTTTGGCTAAGTGATAGTGACAGCTGCTTAATTAAATGGAGGATTCTATTGTGTAGGCTGGATAACTTTATTCCACAAAATAATCTTTAGCTGACAGCTTTGTTGTTTATAACAATTACCTTACCATGACTGTCATTCCTAATATGACCTATAATATATTCCAGGGCATTAAAACTAGTATGCACTGTGTCAGCTGCATTACATGAAATCTACCTGACATTTTGTAAAAAGTGCTGTTGAGTATTGAGCATCAAGCTAGGAATAATGTGCCTAATTCTGTTCTCAGTTACACCAGTGTAAATGCAGAATGACTCCATTAAATGATATAAAAGGGCAAAATTTGGCTCACTACATTGTAGTTTTATTTATATATTTTAACTTAAAATTGTATATATAGAGACACACACACATAAATAAACAGTGCAACACACACTGCATGTATTTAGTAAAATAGCTCATTTAAGTTTTTGGCACTGTTTAACGTAAGCTTTGCAACTTGTCTTCTAACATATTTTTTTAATGACACCACATGAATAGAAAGCTGCTTTTCAAAGAATTGTAAAGCCACAAGTTACATAACAAGATAACGAATGGCTGCAAAGTGGAAACTGTCTTAAGTCATATTTATAATAAGTATAATTAGCACAATAGAAATGAATCAAATAACATTTCCATACATCTTTAAAATGTTCCAGATGTTTTATGCTTTCAAAACTTCATTTGTATTTACTCAGCTTCCTGTTAACAAACCTTATGCTGCTAAGGTACATAGAGCTGTCAGCCAAATGCTGAACTCTTGTTTTCTTTAAAAGTCAGGCTAAACAGGAAACAGAATTTCATCTTCTCAGTGCAGCAGACAGCGAGCTGAATTTGCAGTTCAAGAAACTCAGTTCACAAATCTATCCAAAACTAACCTACTGCTATACAAGTGAGATGAAATGGCATGACATTTGTATTCCTTTTATGAATCTACATAACTTTAGTGAACCAAACACAACTAATCTCAAAACATAGTCGAAAATCCAAATTCTCCACGCTTTTAAAAATCATTCTTTTATGAATATTTCATCCTTCATTTCCAATATCACACACACTCTCTTTACCCCTGTTCCTCAAGATTGGCCTTTCCTCTCACAAGTTTCCTTTTCTTTCCTCTCACAAGTTCTTTGATTCCTCTTTCTGATAAATCTTCCTCTGAGTTCATTCTCACTGGTGTGAGTTCAGCGTGTCTGTTGACCCCCATTACCTTCATCATCTTTCCTCTAACCGCATAGTCGTTCTCCAAAGGCTTGCCAAATCTGCCACGTTTCTCACTGCTATCTGATTACCCTTTTTTCTATTCTAGAGAGCACTGATCTTACCTACACTACTGTTGCACACAACTGTTCACCACTTCCCCTCTCTGAAAACTGCCCTGGTCTCACTGCTCTCCTAAGCTACATGGCTCTATTAGATGCACCAGCCAGATTTTTATTCCTGAGGCCTGATACAAAGGCCAGTGAAGTCAACAGAAGTGTTTCCACTAACTTCAAGGGGCTTCACATCTGGAACTCTTTGCTGACCCCTAATCCCTCCCATCCTCAAGCTCCGGTACTGATATCTACAATGCTATCCTGCCCTCTGTCTCTAATATATCAAGCTCTATTCCGTTTCTTGCTTCACTATTTTCCGTTTTTGCACAGATTATCCATGAGTTGATGCTATGAACAGAGGGATATATTCCATCTTGATGTTCTTTACAATATCAAGAATTGATATAAGTTACTACAGGAATGCTTTCTGGGCTGCAAAGTCTCATTTCTTCTGATTTTCTCTTCTATACTATTCTTTTCTCCATCCACTCAGTTTGCCTTCTATTCCTCCCACCCTTTCCCTAGCCAGGTGTAAGAAATTTACATCTTCTTAACAATCTAAGACTGTCTGAATTTGCAGCAATATCTATTCCAACTCCAACAACTGTCCCCATTAACCTGAACTAACACATTCTCCCCTTCTTCAGCACCGTACTTGGATATTTTTAATCTAACCCAATCCATTAACAAAAATACCTCTCTGTCCTGACACCCACACCTTCTCACTCCTCCTATCGTTTTTTTTCTAGCTTTGACCTTGGCACTTCTGCCCCTGTCAACAAGTCCCTGCTTCTGGAACATCTCTTTTTACAAAGCTCTCCCTTGATCTTGCTGTTCAGTTGCCCTCTCTTCAATTTCCTCTTCCTCAGAATAGTACTTGAGAAGGTAACCTTCTCTCATACCCATTTACCTCTCCCAGACCAGTATTTCAACCAGGTTTCATTTGGGTTTAGCTCTGGCCATTGCATGAACGTCACCTTCATCAATATACCAAGATCTTTCTCCTGCTGAAGCCTCCCTTTCCAAGTTTAGAACACTCCTAATCCCTCTATTCTCCTACATCCACACCACACTGCACAGGAATCTCTAGTTCTCTTCATTCATTTTGCATAATCACTGCCTATAGCGATAGCTTCTCCTTGGCATGACATTTTTTTTCCATGGTGTCTCACAAAGCTCAGTTCTCAGGCCTTTCACCTTCTCAGTCTCTTATCTTTATTTTTTAACTCTTACCACAAATGTTACCCTGCTAGTCAACTGATAACACCTTTTTATACCTTTTAATCACCAATATAATCTTTTAAAACCTATTTTAATAACTCTTCATTGATCACCCCCACTGCCTGTCTTGATTAAATGCTGCATTCATCTTGCCATTCTTCAACTAAAATGTTTAAAATGCATAAGTATTTATCTTCAGCAAGAGGAGCATCAAACATCACCATTGACTCTGCTTCCTTTTCTTAATATTGGCTTCCCATTTGTCTCCTATAGCCATGCACTTGACATGAGTTTTGACCATAAACACTCCTTCTCCTTCCATATTTCATCTGAGAAGAAGGACATGCTTGTGGTTTAAGAAGTGGACTGGCACTGGAAAGATGGGTTATATTTCCAATTCTGACACTGGTCTCCTGTGAGACTAGAGAAAACTTTGATTACTTGTTGAACAACAGCTCTTCCATGTCCTCGCATGCAATATCAAAATTCAGATTTTTTTATTTTCTTACCATATGCTTTAAGATTTACATTTTTTCAGTATTTTAAATTTTTTATATTAATGGATTAATAAAATAACTCAGCAACTGATTTATAATAGTAGCTTTGGAAACTAGGCATTCTGAGTGCAAAAAGGGTTATTATAATGAAGGCAAATGTAAGATTATGTGAATATCAGCAACAAAATAATACTTATTTTAGAACTGGGTCCAAAAACTGGTTAAATAGATCTTTTGAACTATAGATCTCTTGGTACTGTTACTGTGAAAATAAGATTAGTTTTATTTTATAAAGATATAAACAAAGCCATTAGGTCAAACATTTTTTTAAAAGTGTCCTCTCATTATGAGTGCCCAGTGTGAGATATACAGCTGGATACTGAAACCTTTGAAAATGACACCTTTTTCAAATTGGACATTCAAAAATGACAGACACAGTTCTGATGTGAGGAATCAATGTCCATGAAAAAGAGGGATTGTCTTCCCAACCTTCACCCAAAAGGAGAACCACTGTGATGGGCCTCTGCATATTTTATGTGTTAAAAAGTAAGAGGTGTATCCACAGGGAAGGAACGGAATGCCAAGGTAGATTCACTTGAGCTTTTTGGGCCAGATTGTAATTAACACAAAGGCTTGAGCTGAGGGTGGGGTAGAGTTAACCAACCTTAGTGAAATTTTGGTGAGGCACTGAACCTCTGTATAGGCACAGCTTGGTGCCATGGATAGGACACTGAGTGAGGAGGCCTTGACTCTTTTTCCTGATTTGTAAAATGGACATCATCATGCTTTGTAAAATGCTTTCAGGTCAAGGGATGAAAAGCGATGTGCACTATTAAGAAACTCTCCAGAGTGCAGGGGTTTCACACACACCTCACCATCCCTACATATGGTGCAGTCTGCACCTCGTATGCCTAGACAGCTTTGGTATATGTCCTTCTTTGTTCCTTTGGAATCATCTGTGCCTCCTGGGGGGAGCAATTATGGCTGGTCCATAGATGAGGAGTGGAAGGCAACTTTTGCCTTTCCCTTTGTGCACGTACTATGGCCTGGCACAATCTGGTCATTTATATTCTATTGTGAAATATTTCTAATTTGTGACACTTAGACCAACTACTGTACATGTGAATTACACTATAGCCTTTACCCGATGAAGTAAAAGCTTTCTAAAAAACAAATGTATTCTGGGGAGTTTTTATGTACAATTGCAACACAGCAGGGATGCCTGTCCTATTTTCAATACACTTTCCACTCTAATTTTTAATCTGTTTTGCACTGATTATGGCAGGGTAACTTTAATTATTTATATAAATGATTATGATTCACTTTTCTATCATCTATCCTTCCATTTACCTTTTAAAACATTTGTATTCTAATCCTGTCTCTGAACTCAGATTTTTATGTGGAAATGTGGGAGATGTTGGAATGTGTATTAAGGATTAAAACAGTATCTCAGAATGGTTTAATAACTCTAGGGCTCCAAACAACATTTACTGCAAGCACTGTACTTTGCTTTTTGGTTATGTAAGCAGTGCTCTCTATGCTAGTGCCAACATATGGCTGGTGAACATTGGGGTGGATTAAGGTTAAAAAGTTTGGATGCACGAAAACTTGAGGGTCCCTGGAAAAAATTGCTTCTCCACAGACATTTTCTTGCAGCCTAGCCACCCAGTCTACCTCATCCTGATTGACTTGCTTTTCTTCTAGCCCTGAGCCTTTGATCTTCCTGCAGAATAATGCAAACCCACCCAGCTCAACCGCTCCTCCAACAGGGAATGATAACAATCAGCTCCTCACTGTATCACCACCTGCTGCTCTTCATCTGTGTATCACGGCTTTAAATGGGCCACCCACCATCTGAAGAGCTCAGAGCTCAAGGATCCTGACCTTCATCTCTGACTGGGAAAATTAGGGACAACACACCCACCCACACAAAGCTTTACTTAAAAGACACAAGCTGGAACAAATCTGGTACTCAGCAATCTAATTCCTGCATCTGAGACAGTAGTCTTCAAGCCGCAGGGCTTCTTCCTGTGCTGAAATATAAACAGGGACCCAGGCCAAGCTATGAATCACAAAAGTCCTTTCCTATGGGAAGAAATGGACCACTCTTCTCAGGGACACCTCCCACCTGCGCCTAATAAGAAAGTTTCTCCCGGCGATGAGACATCCCATCCAAGTCATACTATGGGACACACATCTCCAGATCTGTACCCACGTTTGGGAAAAAGGAAAGTCCCCAAATAACTCATGCAATTAGGCCTACAGCTCCCCCATGATGTGATTTAACATTTGCTTAACAATTTAACAAACCAGCTTTGAAGAAACTCTGACATCAAGGGCCAATATACACATGCAAGAATCCTTGATCTATTACTTTAAAATCCCACCTGTCCTGAAAGGTGAATTCTAGTGAATAACAATTAATCTTCTCTACTGTGGGAATATCACCCATAGGTGGCCAGCATAGCTGCATAGACACAGACAGGCAAGATTGCTGTAAGATGTGATTTACACCAGTGCAGCTTGCCCTTTTTTCACAATCAGGGGTAAGCAACTCCTTTCATATCCTGTCTTGACCTTTTTCCACAGGGGTTGGAGCCATGTGAATGGGAGACCATCAGTAGTTGTAACCAGGGCAAATGCCCCATGTAGACAAAGCCTGGCTACACTCCTTTAAGATTAAAAGAAGACATTGGTTTCCTGTAGGATGAGTAGAACATCAAGACTCCAGGACTTTTTATGGCCTGATTCAATAAAATTATTACGTTTCCAACAAATAACACACAGAACTATTTAGTATGGGCCCAAAATTCTCAACCTCCAACTGTCCATCTTATCATAACTTAAAAGGAGAGCCAAATCACTGCTGAACAAGTGGCTTAGCTGCCCCCACAAATGACATAAAATGTACTAGCCCAAAAGGCCTACTCTGGGAAGCTGGCAAGATATCACCTCACCTAACCCTGTAGAATCCTGACACATTCTGCCCCAAATCCCATTTTGGAGACTGCCAGTTTCAACGCTTCTGTAATGGTGACCATCACCTTAGTATCACCTTTCACAATCATTACATTTGTAACAGCAAAGTCCCTGAATGGAGTTTTGGGCTTGCCTCCCTTTCTGGGTTACAAAGAGCTCTGTTTGGGGTAGTTCTTTAGGGGACAGAGGACAATAAAGTTAATGGGCAAGTCACAGAAAAGGAAATAGATAGCAGCATATCTGCCTGACCTCATAACTAACTTAGAAAAAACAACGAAACCATGTCTGAATATCTTTTAGAATAGGATTGTTTAGAAATATATTGTTCTTAAATAAAAGTGAAAATTTTCAAGTCAGTTTACTTTTGCATCTTTTACAAAAGCAAATATTCTATATGACTAGTAGAGACATGATATAACAGCATAATAAAAGCAAATAAAATTTCTCCAGATCTATTCAGACACACATTATATTATGAAAGAGCCTACAGTGGTAATAGTTGGCACTATTTTCACAACAAGAATAATCAGAATGCTATGTTGATGATGTACATATAATTTTGCATTTGGCATCATCGTAATAATCCTTTCTTATGAGACTCAGAGGTTCTAATTTCCAAGGATATTATTTTATAAATCCATTGCAGAGTTACCATACAGAACCAATAAATAAAATAATAATAATTAATAATCACAACAATAATTTTAATAACAACTTTGTGGAAAGAATTTGATATTCCATGCAAGGCATTTTTCAGGATTACTGCTTGATAAGTATTACTTTCTATTCATTACAGTATTCCCACATATTTTCAACAAAATATATGAAAAGATGTAAATCTTAATAAAGTATAATCTAAGAAAATAAAAAAACCTTAACCTTCAAGGGCACATTATTTATTCATATTATGGTCTACAATGTAATTATGGTCCCAGTTCTGCAAGGAGATTAGTGTGAGCAGCACACTTATATGCCCATGATAGCTGGTTGAAAATTCTCCACATAAACTGTTTTCATTAAACGTGGCTGTTTTCTGTTGAATGCCCCCAAACCTAAGCATTATAGCTAAAAGCCAAACAATTTCATTATTCAAAATTCTGCTGAAAATTATTTTTAATGGCAACATTAGAAGAAAACTAATTTTTCTATTTTTGTCAACATTTTCTACAGATGTTTCCTTGAGGAATTGGAGCCTAAATCTAGAAATGAGGTTTTTATAATGTGTTGAAAGTAGCTTCTCAGACTTCCCATTGATACATCACCAAAACACAGTAAAGATGCAATGCACCCAATAGAGAAATGATGAAATAAAATAAGACACTTTAGCTCAAGGAGGAAAGATATCTTAGTAACTCAAAGGCTAGATGAAAAGTTTAGATCAGCTATTTTTCTTGAAATCATGACTGAAATCTTTTAGGTATATTTCTGTCACGTGTATTAAAGGAAATGTATACACTGCTATTAGTATACAAGAGTGATTTAGACTCTGAAATGTTTAAATTTCTACAATTCGGTACATATTTGTAAATTATTTTCCACTACTTGGCAAGTCACAGGTTTTGCTGGTAACATTTGTTAAAGATCACCAAAAGAATCCGTACAAACATATTTTAGGGTTTGAATCCTGAACAGATAAGAATAACACTTTTTGTGTTTCACTGGCATGGCCAAAACTCCTCAGCCAGTAAAAAAAAAAGTGATACTTTTTTCAGCATCCTCAAGAAACAGAAGCAGATGACTGTAGGAAAGATGGATTAAAATAAATGAACCAAACAGTTCATCACTTCCAAGTTCTAATGTGTGAGATGTCAATAAATGATGGATAATAATGTATGGTTTATATTTAAAATTGTGCATTATTAAGCTGTGACTTTTGCTATCAGAAGAATACACAACTGATTTAAAAAGAAATGGGAGAGGTATGTAGAAGTTTGTCATTGGTAAGACATCTCCTCCAGGAATTGAGCAGGACAAGAGCCATGATATGCCTGATGCCCTCTTTCTTACGTATCTTAGTGGCACAATTTAGTTAGGTCTAATGGAAGAAGATGCACATAGGGATTTACAAAAGATTAGGGATGTAGTCTGAGCTGCTGAAAAAGAACAAACTATAGTTGCCAACCTCACAGGATTGTCCCGGAATCTCCAGGAATTAATGATTAATCTTTAATTAAAGACTATGTCATATGATGAAACCTCCAGCCATATGTATGTCCAACCAAAACTGGCAACCCTACACTGAACCCCAATGCTCAGTCCTTAAAAGGCTAGGGTTTGGGGTCTCTACTTTATCCACATGGATGGGTCAAATATATATGGTCATATTTTGTCCCTGTTATAAGTTCTTGGCAGGGAGTGTAGAAAATAATAATCACTGATGTTTAAATACTGGATTTTCAAACACTGGCCTCCATTTTGTACCATTTAACACTCTGTTGGAAATATGGCCCTTAGTTTCCTCTGTAGTGTCCGCTAGCACCCAAGGAAACTTTGGAAAGGGAAAAATTGTTACCAGCAGTCTGTAAAGATCTAGTCCCACAAAACTGGAAGGAATGTTCTTTGAGGGAGGTGTCTGCTTTCAGCAGTGCAATAAGGCCTGGTCTACACTTAAAAGTTTTACTGGCATAGCTATGTTGGCTAGGGAAATAGTATAAACCATACTAGAAAGAGAATTCTTTTGCTGGGATAAGCTGCGTATACAATAGGAGGGATTGTCAGCATAGCCACAGACAAGAATTCTAGTACAAATAAAGAAAAGAAAAGTGTACTTGCAGGGACTGACTCTAGAAGCGTGGAAAGAAACGATGGGGTGAAACTCTGGGGACCTTTGCTACTGACTACAATAAGGCCAGGATTTCACCCAGGTTTTCCATATTCAGCTGAACGTCATTTCCCTACCTCTCAAAGTAATTTACTATATATACTCATCTACATATTGGCATATATTACTACATATATTACTCCCCCACTGAGCAAATGGGCTGTGATTGGGCACAGCCTTGGCTCCATCCCCTCAATAGCTGAGTCAGTGAAAGTAGGGGAGGGGTTTACCAATTTGCAAATAATAGGAGCTTTTATTAGTAGCACCTTCCTCCTCCCCTGGAGCAAGGAGGAGCAGGAAGGAATCATGCTTCTCTGCGGGTTGTCTACATTACCAAGTTTTGTTGACAAAACTTGTGACAACACTCAAAAGTCGATAAAATTTGCCAAAGGGTTTTCATACTTGCTTCTCTGTCGACAGATCATGTCCACAGTGGGAACACCATCCTCGACAGGGTGAGCAATGCACCATGGGTATGCATCCCACAGTGCAGTGTTGTGGGAAGGAAGAGCTGATTTTGGGATCCTCTCTGAGTTCTCCCAAAGTCTCCTCAGCTGCTGAAAGCAGCATAATGAGTAGCTCTGTGAGCTCTCCATGCTGAGGAATGGCAAAGCACCACAGCAGTCTGACAATAAAGGGAGGGGAAAAGACAAAAATCTCTATTCGTAAGTTTTATGTCTCCAAAACTGGGTGTTTTTCGTGACAAAAGTCTCATTCTAGTGTGTATGCTCTTCCTGTTTTGTTTCCAAAAGGCAGTTTTTGGTGACAAAACTTGTAGTGTGGACAAGACCTCAGTCACCATCCCTTTCCTGCAGTGCTCCCAAGGCACAATAGCCATGCATCTCCCCTCCCACAGGGCAGACTGTAAAAGCACAATCTAGCTCATTGTGGTCTTGAGAGATCCCCACTCTACTGTTTTGTGCAATCTCTCTCCTGGATCACCATTGAAGTTCCTCACTCCAGCAATGGGCCTCACCATGTTCCTGCCAGCTAGAAGTTGAGCAATGAAGGCTGAAGTGTTTATAACTTGATATTTAGTCACTGTCACCCTAGTTAACTAACACATTAGCTACATCTCCATCTTGCCATTTTCCATAGCACCCTTCCCTACAACATTGGGGCTCTTCCTAGGGCAATTAAATCTTCACCGTCAGGTCCTTAGTGGATGTCGGGGAGTTTTCTGCTTTTCAAATCGTGCTGATAATCATGCATGATAAGCATGACAGTGATGGTGGATATGTTTTAGGAAGGAGGGCTCTGCGAGTGTGCTTGGAGACGGTCTTTGCCTATGAGGAACACATTCACTGAGGGTGCCTGATGAGAAGGCTGGATTATGAAATTTTATATCTGGAACTCTATCCAGCATTTTTATAGCATTCTTTTTCTTTTCTTAATCCTTGTAAATTTAAATAAAGACAATGAAAGTGGACTGCCCAACTTCTATGTTTTCATTTTCCAACTGCGTGTGTTTTATTATCTCCCTTCCTTTCAAGCATTATTTCTGTTACTGTATATGGATTATACTGCATTTCCATGTTAAATCTCCTGGGTAGGAGAGGGGGAACTGAAGTCTGTGCCAAGAGTGTGAAGACTGTTTTCTATAGAGACTTCAATCCACCACTGGATTTATCCTGCTGAAGAGCTCTCACAAGTTTCCTGTAGACGTATCTCCAGCTTCTGCAGAGAAAAATACCCTTGCCCAGGAACAAGTTGGAAGAGTACCCATGAAGGAAGTATTATATAATACACAGTAGAGGACAGAGGCATTGGTATGAAATGGAACTGCTAAAGACTTTTAAACTGAATATTACACTCTGTCACAAAAAGCTACCAGATGCTCATCAGAGAAGGCTATAACCCCAACACTCCGTTTCCAATGAATTGCTCAGTGTTTTGTTCCTTAAAGATGAAATGAAAGCTTTTGTAAAAAATAGCAAACATGATTCATTTTATGACCAATGCACCATTCTCAAATGCTTTCCTACCAGACTGCAATTCAAATAAGGCATGCAAATCTTGCAAAACAAAATATGCTGATTGAATGGAATGTATTAATCTATATTAGTTTTTCTTTCTAAATACAGTACACTGAGGGCTAATTTAATCTGCTCAGTGCTAAATTCGTCTTTTAAAAACTACTGTAGATTGAGATAAATGTTTTGAGTGCTGTAGCAGGGAAGACTTGCTCACTCAGGAGTCCTCTGTGAGCTGCTGGAGTTTTAACCATTTTGTCTGCGTTCAAGCAAGCAAGTAGCTGATAGATGAGGAAAATGTTCATTGATTTGCAGTGACTACACTACTGGCAATCAGCATATCATGAATCTCTCCAACTATGCATATTTATATGCAGCTGTCATAACTCTAAATCTCCAGTGAATACAAAGTACTAGTGTGACCAGCAGTATAAACAACACAATGCCATCCTGCTCCATGCTCTGATTGAACTACAGTACATGAGAATGGAGGATATAAAAGCACATTGACTTAGGCTACCAAAGTAAAGTCAGTGTATAATACATGGGAAGACCACAACCCAGTAAATTCTTACCCATAGGATTTTTCAAAGTGCTAAGTTATTTAATAGAAACAAACACATGGAAAGCATCTGTTTTCAGTGAACTAGGCTCAGCTGCTACAACATAATAATACGGATAAGATGAGTTGCCAGCATCATAGCACTGAGCTAAGTGCATGAAAAGGAACCTCCCCTGGGTTAGCTACAGCATCAGTGCAGGAATAAAGAACACAAAAGGTATTCAGTGAGGGGAAAAAAATTGCTGAGGGACATCAACATCATTAGGGGGAAGAATGGTGGGGGGCGGGCAGGGGAAGAGAATGGCCCCTCAATTCTAAAAAGGAGGATGAGGAAGAAAGAGAGGGGACATTTCTGTTGGAGTGAGGAGGGAATCTTGAAGATCTGTAAACAGAAGAAAAAGGAGAGGAGCCCAGAGGGCTGAAACAGAGAGAGGGAGGTTCCTGACAGAAGTGAAAACAGACAAAAAATATCTATGAACAGAGAAAGCAAAGCAGGGGCAATGCAATGTGGCAGAAGAGTGCCACAGTCAAAGAACAGAGCTAAAGGATCCAACCCAAGGGGTGTGCAAATCTGATTTATGTTTACACCACAGCCAGTGAAGTAATTTACAGAGATAGCAAGATATTTCAGTGTAGTTTAAGCAATTTCTTATAGTTTATGGGTCCGAGTCACTGCAAGAATTCTGCAAGTTTCTGTCAGCAGAAAGCAGGCTCTGGAACTCTGGCCACGGAAATTCTAAAAGGAGGTGACGCGCAGCAGCACACACACAGCCTGTGCTCTGTTCAGGGTCTGAAGCTGTACAGTGCAGCCAACAAAGTGGGACGAGTTGCCTGGGAAGGAGGCTGGGCCAGGCCCCTTGGAGTTGGGATAATTCAGCACAACTCCCAGGCAGTCTGCATAAGTGGAGCCCCTGTGAAACCCCAGCAAGGGTATAAAGCTGCCTAATCTGGACACAGAGCAACTGTTTTCCATTTGCCCTCTCAACTAGAATGAATCCCTGCTCACGTGCAACAGTGCCTGCAAACCAAGGAGGTTTCAAATGGTTACCCCAACACCAGTGGGGCTAAATCAAAACCTTCTCTTAGATGCAGAGGTGAAGGTAAGCCGGTGTGCCGTACCGGGGCAGATCAGCTTCCCGAGGTGCAATGTAAAGGGCCTGGGGCTCCCAGCAGCGGCTGGAGCCCCGGGCCCTTTAAATTGCTGCCAGAGCTCCCGCTGTGGGAGCCCTGGGGCGGGCGCTGCGGCGTGCTTCAGCAGCAGGGCCTGGGGCGGTAGCAGTGGCCCAGCCCCGGGCTCTTTAAATAGCTGCCGGGGCCCCACTCCCACTTCCCTAGGGCTCCGGCAATGGGGTTCCCGTCCCCGCGGAGCCCTGGGGACGCTTAAACTGCCGCGGAGCCCCCAGCGGGGGGGGGGGGGGGGGACTGAGGAGGGGAATGGGGGGGAGGCCCATTACCAGTACGGGGGCTGGGCTGGGCTGGCTCTGACCCTCTCCACCAGCCCCGCCTCTTCCGCCTGAGGCCCCACCCCTTCTGGGGGGCAGAGCTAGCCCTAGCCCAGCCCCCGTACCGGTAAGAAACTTCAGTTACTTTCACCCCTGCTTAGATGTAAAACTTTCTATAGAGTTCTTTGCTACCCACTGGAAAATGTTTAAAGTTCTCCAGTCCCTAGCAACCATGCAGTGCAAAAAGAGGAGATAAGAACAGAAACAAACAAACATATTTCAAGGACAGTTACTATACATTGGAGTATGTTAAAGTCTAGTATTTGCAAAAGAAAAACACACTAAGATTTTTATTTATTGTGACAATCACATATAAGCCTAACTCCTACTGTGAAATTATTCTCATATTTTCAGTTCCAAGGAACAATGGCAAGCAAGATCTACTGAACAGCAGAAAGCAAACTCCTACACTGAATACAACTGTTAATCTGAGGAAGATTGTTAGAAAATTATATTTAGCTGTATGATCCAGCTCCAACCAACATTGCGTCAAGATGATGGAAATCAGATCTGGATAACAAATAAAACTAATGGATATATTTTAGCTTTATGTTTATTATTAAGAATAGGCTCTATGCTATGCTGTACATAGTTAAAGTGCTACCCAGACAAATTACAGCTGCTCTTTTGACCTGAACATAAGATGGCATTGTTCCAACCAATATGAAATAAGGTTTCTAAGCAGGGTGTCAAATCTAGGTCCCTTAGGTCTTCAGATGATGGATTGAACGTTGAAAGTTGCAGCACAGCAGCATATGTGATTTCTGTACTCTAAGAAATTGTAAATATATTAAATATGTTCATCAATGTTTTTCAAACTTTCAAATTATTTTAACTGTTCATGAAAAAATAAGCATTATTTACAAACCATAACCACGCAAGTACTAAAACTGCAACATTAACAGGTAAAGTCAAAGTTTTTATTTGTTTGTGTCTTTAAAAGCAACATTACACAATGTTTACAATCAAGTTTACCTACTAGGCACGTTGTCACCATGTTAGAGGATGAATTTCCTCATACCACCCATTGCATATTATTTCTAGGGATTTTTTTTTTTTTAACAAAAAAACAATTCTGTCCTTACTCATTAACAAACCATAGCAGTTATAGTTATTAATATGTTTTTAAACAATCGCATTTGATATTTTTTGCAGGCAATTATACTATCTGAATATTGGATAAAGGGTAATGAAACAACTAAGTATCTTCTTGCCAGGTAAGTTTTCCTTAATAATAACCTTCAATTTTTTGAACTATTCTTATAGCTTTAAACATTCAGATTATGCTAAAACAAATGCTTCCTCCTACTAGGCACTTTTATGAATTTACCGTAACACAACAAAACCTTTTAGGATAATGGATGTGTGTGATATTTACACTAATAATATGACAAAGAAAAAAATCATTTCTTATGTACACTAGAAAAATGATATTGTACTATCTACCTGACTTCACTGGTTAGTTTCTTAGTCTTAGAACACTAGCATATCTCCTTCACTTTTCCTGTTCTTTAAACCCCAATTCAGGAGTCCCTCCTTATATGGCAAACCCATTATGCGAGAACTTCAGTTAGGTTATGAGTATGCTGCAATCAAAGTGTGTGATTGCAGCCTGTGTAGACATACCCAAGCCAGCTTTAATCAAGCTAGCTCAGAGCAGTAAAGTCGCAGCAGTGTGGGCTTCAACTCAGGCTAGGCACCTTCATAATTGTCCAGAGTTCTGACATACACTCAAGCAGTTGAAGCAGGGACCTTTAGACAATGATGATGTCATCACTTCCCTCCCACCACTGTTGAGACTCTGGGCAAGCTCTCCTCTGTGCTGATTGGTTAATTGATCACTCCAAGATCCTCCTGCCCTCTCCCTCATACTAACTCCACTTCTGCCTGACTCCACCTCTCCCCATCTTTTTCTTCTCCTTCTCCCTTTCTTTTCTCCCTTATGCCCTTTATCTTCCTGTGCCCAATGTCCTCCTCTGCTTTCTTTTGTCTTTTCTTTTCCTTTAGAGAATTTCCTTTTTATACAAAACACTACTCAAAAAAGAAAATGTACAACCCCTCCATCTCAAATGTGTCACTAACATGCTATTTGCAGACCATCACACTGTACTGTCTGCTTGTATGATTTAAACTGCAATCTCTTGGGGGTAGGAACTATCTCATACTATGTAATTGTGCAGCACGTAGACCAATAAGGCTCTAGTATTGGTTGGAGCCTCTAGACCAGGGGTCTCAAACATGCAGCCCGCAAAGCCCTTCCTTGCAGCCCACCGAGCTCCCTCGTGCCCCCCGCATCCCCGCACCATACCAGTTTCCAGGAGGGAGGGGCCAGAAGCAGAAGCTTCTCTGCTGCCTGGCTGGACTGGTTCATTTGAAAAAAGCTTGAATAATCTGAGGCTGGTCATTTCTTGTTAAATTAGATTTGTTTGCTTGTGTTTCCAGCTCTGGACTTCCTATATTGCTCTTGCTTTGTTTGCCAAACAGCTGTTGGTGGTGCCTAGCTCTTTCCAGGAGGGAGCGGGGAGCTGTGTGCTCAGAGGAGGAGGCGGGGCAGGGGCGGGACCTCATAGAAGGGGTGGAGTGGGGGTGGGGGCAGGGGCAGCGAGGGGGGGAGTGTCAGTGTTGTGGCCCTTGGGCCAGTGCACTAGTCCTCATGCGGCCCTCGTGGTCATTTGAGTTTGAGACTCCTGCTCTAGACTTTACTGTAGTACAAACAGTAAATAAATAATAAAATCCTAGATTCAGGGAAATATAGGGCAGGAAAGGACCTTGAGAGGTCATCAAGCTCCCTGCACTGAGGCAGGACCAAGTAAACCATTCCAGGGATTGGCAACCTTTGGCACGCAGCTCACCAGGGTGAGCCTCCTGACAGGTCGGGCTGGTTTGTTTACTTGCCATGTCCTCAGGTTCAGCCACTCACAGCTCACACTGGCCATAATTCGCCACTCCAGGCCAAAGGCGGCTGCGAGAAGCAGCACGGGCCGAGGGATGTGCTGGTTGCCGCTTCCCACAGCCCTGACTGGCCTAGAGCAGCAAACTGCGGCCAGTGGGAACTGCGATCAGCCAAACCTATGGACGCAGCAGGTAAACAAATCAGCCCAGGGGCTTATCCTGGCAGGCTGAATGCCAAAGGTTGCCGATCCCTGACCTAGACCATCCCTAATACGTAACCTAAATCTGACTTGCTGCAGGTTAAGCCTATTACTTCTTCCACTACCTTCAACTGTTCCTATAAAATCAGAATATCTAGTCACACTGCCTCATAGGTCAGGTTTTCTAATTTTTTTTTTATCATTTTTGTCACTCTTCTCTGGACTCTGTCCAATTTATCCACCTCTTTCCTAAAGTCTGGCATCCAGACTTGGACACAGTACTCCAGTTCAGGCACAGGTACCAAGTAGAATGGGGACAAGTAACTCCTGGGTCTTAAAACAGGCATAATTAATGAGCTTGTTGACTGCAAATTTGCATGTAGCCTAAGTGGGTTTTATGTATAAATAAGCCCCAAAATTTGGTTCGGGGAACTCTGACGCAGACCCGAGACCAGTGCTGGTACTGCATGTTGGCCCAAGGTCTCTCCGTCATCGCCTGCCTGAAGTTCCCAATGACTCAAGGGAGAAGCGTAAGATCCCATTCTTGCTCAGCAGGGATGGTTTGCTTGTATCTTTTTTTTGCCTGCTATGTAATAAATAGTCAGAACTCTTCCTCACTCATGTGCTTATTGTCTCTGTGTCCTATGAACCTTAATCAATTGGCAGTACACATGGCCCCACAATGAGCAGAGTATTCGGCCCAAGGAGATGGGCGCCTATGTGCTCTGACTATTGTGTCTGATCCTCAGCCGCCCGGGGATGGAAGCAGGCATACTAGACCTGGCTGTGCTGGCTCTCGCAAAGGGTGAGGAAGGGCAGTGCTGCACAAAAAAGATGCGTGGAGCAAGCCTGCAGCTAGGCTCTCAAAGGGAGGGAGTGCAGGTGCCAAATTCTGATTAGATTTAAAACCATGATCTGCTTCTGTCTTTTTAGGGACAATAAGCCTGTATAAAGTATTAGGCTAAAATGTTCAAAAGCACGTAAAAAGGGAATTAGGCACTTAGCTACCAGATCCTAAAAAGTATGTAGGTGCAAATCCCTTTGAAACTCCCTAAATCACTTCTGAAAGTGAGATTTAGGCTTCTAAGCTACTTCAATGCTTTTACCCTAAGTGAATGTAAAATTTGGTCTTAAATGGGGGGGAAAAAAGCACACACACAAACGTTCCCAAGTTTTCCCCATTGGAAAAAATTATTTGAGAAAATAATAGAAATGAAAGCAACAGACTCGTGTGGAAATTTAAGATATATGATACTTACAAAGTTTAAGTATTTTAATTATGAATAATAACCTCTCTATACGGTTTTTGAACCATGCTACATAATTATATAGCAGGATTTAATTTTGTAGTAAATCCCATAAGATGGCAAAAAATAAAGAAAAATTATAATTTTCTATTAAATTCTACATAATTTTAGGACTTTTCCCATAAGAGGTAAAAACAATAAAAAGAAATATCCATTAAACAGTCTGTATAACTATATTAAAGTGACAAAAATCACACAAAAAATGATTGTTGAATTTGAGAATTAACCCAATGCAATTTTTTCTATAAAAGTATGGGGACTTAAGGATATAACTGCCAGCTTTAACTTTTTAATTTGCAGAGCTTTGCCAACTTGAATTTTTTTTAAAAAATGATTTATTTTGAATAAAAAATAACAAATAGTTACCATATATAATGAGTTACCAAGCAGTGAACCTTTTTATTAATGTCATAAATCTGTGCATAGTGCAGTGATGTTCAGATCATAAATAAATCAACCAACTGAGTCAGCTAAAGCTCTTAATTTAGCCAGTACATATGACATGAAAAGCATCACAGTTAACTGATTATGGACTCAATCAAAATAATTTTAGGTGAAATTTGTATGCTGTACTTTTAGCACATCTTGGCCACTGAACCACTTTAACCCAATGAATCACTATGCACAAGTGACGTAGTGTAAAACTCTTCAATACACATACAAATATCTAAATCTTTATTTTTATGAGATTTACATAAATTATTTGGGCCAAAGTTTCAACTCAAGTAGACTAAAGTTTGGTATCTATATTCTTATTCTGATGCCTAACTTTAAGATTGAAAATTATGTTTTTAGTGATTTGATTGTTGTGAAAAGCTGAGGTCCTATTTACCAATAGATCAAGTAAGTATTACTAAGCAGACATGGTAGCAGAAGCAGCTTTTCCACAACCCTCTGCCAGTGCATCTAAACAAACCTGACCTTGAACAAGTATTTCTCATTCTAATTAGGTCTCCCTGCCAGTTCAACCCCTGTAGCTTATCTGCTGAGAATGTTAACAGAAGTGCCAGCTCTTTTATGATCTGAACACCTAGACTAAGAACTGACATAGAAATCCAAATCATTTCACATAAGCAACTGGATACTCAACTGGATAACTCAATTAAAATCAATGGGAATCCTTCCATTGATTTCAATAGGGTTTGGATCTACTACTTGGTTCTTACAAACTAGGGATGAAAAATCACCCCATTGAAATCAATTTACCAAGCTCCCAAGCCCCACCAGTGTCCTGCTACTTATGACTGTATATTTAATTTTTTCTTATAATTATTTAATTATAACCACAGAAAGGAAAAAAAAGAAAAATGAAAAACACACAAATGCTAATAATTAGCATGCACGTATATATAAAACCACAACAAATGAATTTTCCACTGTAAAAGAATCAATTTACTATCCCCACCCCCAAAAATCCTCTCCTTCGGATTGAAACTAATGTAGTCATTCTCTTTTGTCTTCTTTTTTTTAATTTATTCTTTGTTACTATGCAATATCATTAAATTTCCTGTAATTAGATGATTGAATTACAAACATATAAGCGCTTGTTAACCCAATACTGCTCAATATAACAAACCCCCGAGAAACATGCTTATAAGTGAAAGAGTGGATCAGTTTTCATTACTGCTACAAGGACTGATTAAAACTTAGTACAGCACAGCTCTGATTCGTTGGACTTCAGTTTTGTTTCCTAGCCAGATACTGTACCCTTAGATCTGAACAATGGCCAATTTTAAAGGCCTCATAAAATGCACTTTAAACATGCATGCAGAAGCTCTAACAGATACATTCCTTACCATAAGTCTCAGACATCCATTGTCCCAAACTAACTCAGAAGCAAAGATTTTTATTTGAGAGTAAACCAGGGAAATGCCTCCCTAAATAATTTGTTCCTTACCTTTAATTATTCAAAACCCTTCCAGCCAGGGAATGCATTTTCCCTCTCATTTTTATATGTTTATGTGGTTTGTTTTATCACTTTCTAAACACTTTATTTTACGACATTTTATTTGCCTCAGTCTGAATCTTCCAACCTTTGTTTGGCTTCCCTCTTCTAACAAAGTAATTAGTCTCTTCAAAAAAATTTTCATATTACAATACTGTAATGTCATTAGATTATCCTTTTCAGGTAATATGGCACCTTATTTTAAAGCACCAGAGAAGCTTTATGCCCAATGGTAAATACGGTCTAAGATACTGTATTGTGCATACAATATCTTGCCATGAAATAGCATTCTCCATCTCCGAAAGGGCATTTTCTGACCATGTCTAGTTTTCACCTCGAAACTGTGGGTTCAGTCCAGCTTTCAATATGTTACATATCACCACATATCATCTGCTTTGCAATTAAACAAATGTGTTACGCTTGGATTTTCAGGATGCTGTGTGTTGCTGTATAACTGCACATGGAAGAATAGGACTGAACTCACTGTGTGAGGAGCAAAATGATGAAAATCATTCATCTGTTCCTCCTTTTCAATAGTCTCGTTTTATATTTCAGGATCACTTCTTGGTAAAAGCATCCAGAAAAAAGTGGCAGCTTCCTTGAAGTATTTTCCAAATGAGCAGTAACCTGTGTAGATGAGCAAGGAAACAGTTGTTTTTCTACAATATTTTACTAATGCTTTGATTTTTTCCTTGACATTTTCCCTTCTCAGTGGATTTGGTTTTTAGTCTGTAAGAATTACTATGACGGAAATATTTATGCATCTGGAAAAGGTGAATTCTTAACTTACTGTCCAGAGAGTTTAAAGTGAACAAAGTTCCAGCAAATTTCTTAAAATACCCTGGCTCTAGGAAGGTAGGACCTGATTCTTGGCAATTTACAAACATATAAGAACAGCACTTGCTAATTGTACATGTCATATAACCCACTTCATACTAAGAAAGAGTGATAAAACAAAAATCCCCTAATGTTAGGCAACCTACACTACAGCCCTTGGAGAATGAAGTGAAATAGAAGCTCTGGAGATGTAAGCTCAAAACAAAGGGAGCTGTGAGGTGCTTTACCAGTCTCCGCCTGTACCAATAACACTCCCACCCTCCACCACACTGGCAGATCCCAAAACAGAGATCAAGATAAAAATCCCTAATCATGACTGCTTGTAAGTTTTCCTGTGGGTCCTTATTTGTAACTAGAGGTTTCCAATTAACAAATCAATTAGCTATATTTTTTAGTAATGCTGTTTTCTGTATGTCCTTTTTTTATTTCGTGTTTGCTAAGCTGTGGGCAAGGCAATGGGACTCTATATACCTATCTTGCCACCCTAGGAAATTCCATGGAGGTTCAGGACACATCATAGAAGTAAGCACTCTGTGTTGAGCTATGAGAATGTGAACACTGCCATATACCAAAAGATATATTCATCTCTGTACATAGTAAAGGAACATACTAATCCATTAACTGAGCTAAAACATTTTTTTTTTTGGACAGTCATCCTTCCTAAGCATTATAAGCAAGTACTTTCCAGAGAGTGTCAATCAAATGATGAGAGCAAAATAAAACCTGTCTATGAATGTGAGATACAAAGAAGGGAAAAGTTACTTTGTCTCAGAGGGGTAAGAGAGATGGGGCAGCATAAGTAAAAGAGCAGTCCCCCGAATGTGAAGAGATGAAGGGAGGGAATGGAGCTGATGATAATGACTAGAAGGAGTAGAGTAATCAGGAGCTGAAGCTGAGAAGTTAGACCACTGTTCTGTAGTAAGTCCCTAGAGGGTTTTGAGAACCATGATAGCAATTTGCAGGTTGGATCTGGAAATGGAGAGGAAGTTGATGAAGATGACAGGGATGATAATTGCCAAGCTTTCTGAAACATGAGGTACATCTGTCTCCTGTGTTCTGGAGGCCCCTAAAGTTTTCAAGGTAGGGGTTTAAGGAAGAACATAAAAGAAAGAATTGCAGTAGTTAAGCCAGTAATTGGTTTGGGAGTACAAGAGAAATTTTCCTTAAAAGAAACATGGGAATCATTCATTCAAAACAAATTCTTAACCTTTTGGCCAGCATTCACCTGAATTTCAGCAGGGATTTTTGCTTTCAAGCAATGAGCTGATGGTCCCTGCTAGGAGCCTCATGAAAATTCTTTCTTGTATGTTCCTTGTGTTTATGAGCCAACGTACCATCAGATAAAATTTAAGTATTTTGAACATATGAATCAGAAGTTAACAGCAACAAATCCATAGTTATACATCTAGTTTCTTCTATTTCCTGTGAGCTGGAAATAACCATCTTGAATGGTAAGCAGGTAACATCGAGGTGTGAACTGCAGTCTGCTATGAACTATTTCTGTAATTTTTGTGATGTCACTGTAAAATGGTGGGAATGGATCTGTTGGTTCAGCAATAAAAAAAACAAACTTCCAGTCAGCCTGTTTTGCTTGTCAAGATTTTATGCTTGAGGTTTATAATGTTCACTGATTACAGGAACAGAAATGATTTTACTTGACTACAAACAGAAAATTGTTCAACCTATGGTACAAACCAAGCCAGCAACAACTCGGTATGGAGGCCTTCTTTCTATATAGCGAATAGAAGTTCTTGTAGAGTTTCCTGCCCTATTGAAAGTCTGATGGGGCTTACTGTCCCCAGTCCCAGTCTCTAGTCCCACCTATTCCCTATCCTTACCATTTAAATCTGAGAAAATGCTTTTTTCAAGTCTCATATGGCCCAGGGTTTCATCAGGCCAGTTGTGCTCCAGAAGGATCATGGTTCAGCATATCAAATGTGCTATATATAAATCCCATAAAATGAATGTATAGTCACTGGATCCAGCAATTAAAACTGGGGAAAGAGCTGGAGACCAGTGGCTGACTGGAGGTCAAGGAGTCTATTTTTCATGCAGGGAAATGGGGTCCTTCAAGAGGGAATTAGGTACTGATCTGAAACTAAAAAAGAATGATGCTAGGCACTGTTTGAAGAGAAGTGTGATGATTAGGGCTGCCTGCCTATTCCTAGTACATGTAAGGATTCAGCTTCAGTTTCTGACCAGAGAGGATGTAAATGGATGGAAAAATTGCCATCCTCCCGTAAAGAGAGGAGTCAGAATCTTAAAATCCCAACTCAAGTGGACACCACTGCCTAAAAGGCAAGTTTTAGTAACAGGAACAGTTTATATTACAAGACTTTCCTGGACCTAGTGTGGAGTCATCATAAATTTTCAACCTAATAACTATTACAAGGCTTTTCCCCTTCCCCCCTCTGGCATTTGTCCCACCGCCATATACTGCATACCTTTTAAGGATACTGTTGCTGCATCCTCATATCGTTGTTAATCATCAAAAACTCACAATAGTTTTTCAAACTATATGCAGTAAGCACTATCTTGTACCTTGTTCTCTATATCATAGTTCCCTAATATTTCAGAGTACTCTAAAAAACTGCCACTATCTAAATGAATCCTCATTAAACTTATGCTGCTTGCTTTGAGCGTACACTGTTGCTAAAAGAACAGTGTTTTATAAATAAATACAGATGGCTGTTTCTTTTTTGTACACTATGCATTAGGATGAATGTATCTGTCTAAAAGTATGGTCATGCAGTAGGCCACCAAAAGGTAAATCAAAGTGGCTGATGCCAATCTTTGTTGAGTGATATCACTGGAATGACAATTATGTAGGTCACAAGAGCTGGGAAAATCAAAACGGCTGTCTTCTCTCTCTGGGCCTTTGAGGCATCTGCAAAAGGAACTGGAGTGTAGCCACTGATTTCTTCTGTGGTGGTGACGGCTATATTCTGAAAAAACAGTTACCTACCTACCTTTCATAACTGTTGTTCTTCAAGATGCATTGCTCATGTTGATTCCATTCTAGGTGTGCATGTCGGAGATTTTTGCTTTAGAGGTAGCTGCAGAGTTGGCAGTGGCATCCTCTGGAGCCTGTGCTCATGAGTCGATATATTAGATTCCACCAGCTCTACGCGCTCTCAGTTCCTTCTTGCCGTCAACTCTGACAGAGGGGCAGGAGGGCGGGTCATACAATGTACATGAGTAACACACCTCGAAGAACAACAGTTACGAAAGGTAGGTAACCGTTTTTTCTTCTTCAAGTGCTTGCTTATGTTGATTCCATTTAGGTGACTCACAAGCAGTATTGCTGGAGATTGGCTCAAAGTTCACAGTTATGTGGCTTGCAACACTGCTATACTGAAGCCAGCATCGACTCAGACCTGCTGGGTTGGTGCGGATGGTTGACCAGGTACCGGCTCTGCAAATATCTTGAATAGGCACTTGGGCCAGGAAGGCTGCCAATGAGGCTTGCCCCCTAGTCGAGTGGAAAGTTACAATCAACGGTGGAGGTATTTTTGCCAGATACAGCCGGTGATACCGGATGAAATTCTCTGAGGGGACACTGGACAACCTTTCATCCTGTCCACCACCATGACAAACAACTGTGTTGACTTATTAAACAGTTTGCCCCTGTTAATGTAGAAGGCAAGTGCTTTCCTGACATCCAGAAAGTGCAATTTGTACTTCTCTGACTTATGAGACTATGGAAAGAAGACTGGAAAATATATGTCCTGGCTGGTCCTCTACCTGATGTCGCTTGACCCTTCTTGCTTGGTGCTGGGAAGTCACTTTTTTTCTGGCTGGTATGAAACTGTGAAACTACCTTGGGCAGGAATGCTGGGTGTGTCCAAAGCTGGACCTGGTTCTTATAGAACAGCATATAGCAGGGATCAGCAACGTTGACACATGGGACCGCAGGGTAAGCACCCTTAGCTGGCCCTGCTGCTTTATTTACCTGGCAGTTCACCGATCGCGGCTCCCACTGGCCCCGGCTCACTGTCCTGATCCAATGGGGGCTGTGGGAAGTGGCGGCCAGCACTGCGCCACTTCCCGCAGCCCCCATTGGACCGGAACAGGGAGCCGGGGCCAGTGAGAGTTGCGATCGGCAAACCGCCAGGTAAATAAAGCAGCGGGGCCAGCTAAGGGTGCTTACCCTGCGGTCCCACATGCCAATGTTGCCAATCCCTGCAATATAGGGTTGCTTCGAAGTAAGCTCCCTGCTCTCAAAGACCCTGCGGATGTTATTGCACCCAGAAAAGAAATGTTCCAGGAAAGGAGGAGAATGGAGCAGGAAGTCAGAGGCTTGAAGGGAGGACCCATGACAGCATGAGATTCAGATCCCAAGGTGGGATGGGATCCAGCAGCTGAGAGTAGAGACGCTCCAGATTTTTCAAAAATCAGACCGTCACAGTGTGAGCAAAGACTGCCCTACTCTGGAATGGAGGGTAGAAGGCTGAAATAGCGGCTAAATGGACCTTAATCAAGGACAGGGATAAACTCTGGAACATGAGGTGCAGGAGATAGTCCAAGATTGCCTGCAGTGAAGCTGTTGGGCCTTGATACCCTGGTCCAAGACCCAGCACGTGAACCTTTTCCATTTAGCTAGGTAGGTCACGCAGGTGGAGGGCTTTCTGCTGCCCAACAAGACCTGGCGGATATGGGCCAAGCACTCCTGTTCTTCCACATTCAGCCATGAAGCAGCCAGGATGTCAGATGCAGCCCCGCCAGGTTCGGGTCCAAAAGACTGCCGTGATTCTGGGACAGCAGATCCAGCCAAAGGCGCAGCTGCGGCAAAGGAGCCACCAAAAGGTCCAGCAGCATGAGTAACTAGTATTGGCAAGGTCAGGCCAGAGCTATAAGGATCACCTTTGCCTTGTCCTGTTTGATCTGCATGACGACTCTGTAGAGTAAGGGCACTGGCGGGAAGGTGTACATCAAAGCCCCTGACCAGGAGAGCAGAAAGGCATCAGAAAGCAAGGCAGGCCAAGCAAACCACCTTGAGCTCTTGGACATTTATACTGAGGGACAGATCATCCTGCGACCAACAGCCTTGTGTGCTGAGCTCGCCTAGGTGAGCTCCCAAGACCAGGTCCAAGACATTGGAGATGGGTCAGCGACGGGGATGGGGCTGTGAAGGGAACTCTCTCCAACACCAATCTGAGGTCCAACCAACATTACAAGGTTGACTGTATATGATCCGGCACCCTAACCATCCGGTCTAGATCATGCCCATTGCTGATGTAGATTGACACCAACCATATTTGCAGTGGCCAGAGATGGACCTGGGTATGATGGACCATGTACGTACACGCTGCCATGTGGCCTAACAATCTCAGGCAGGTGTGAGCGGTGGTGAGCAGGTGGTCCTTTATATGAGAGATCAGGTCCAACACGGCTTGGAAACAGGCTTCAGGAAAGAAGGCTCTGACTTGCATGGAGTCAAACACCACTTGCCTGAGGCTCCTCAAAATCGTCCAGTGGGCTGGCATGAGAGGGCCCTACAACGACTGAACCACCGGGGGAGGGGGTTTGGGACATCATCCGCCATGGGAGAAGGGGAGTTAGGGGAAGGCATTCGCTCCTGTGCTCTGGTGTCTGATTCTGCTCTGCGCACCGAGCTGGTTCCATTGGTCACTTCTCTGAAGTAGCAACCAAGGAGTGATGTGAAAAGGGCATTGGCAAAATCGGCATATCCCACGCATCCCAGTAGGGCTACTGCACAGGCCACTGGCAGCACCTAAGTCTGTGCGGTCTTAGGTGCCCACTCAGGCTGGTGATGCTTTGACAAGGAACTGAACTCCTTTTCTGACCCTGAGGAATCCCCTCCTAGTGACCATGGTGGGGCCGTTGAAGCCTGAGTCTGACATCTAACCATTGCCGTGGGTGAGCGGTGCCTCGAATAGGAGGATTGATGCTGAGAGCAGGGAGATTGGTACCATACCAGAGATCATTCCCATGGTCTAGGTGATGGGGATCTACACTGCGGAAACGGCTGGCAGGAGGACAATCAGCACCGGCCACATTATGACCAATGTCTCCTTCTGGGTGATCTGCACTGAGTAGGCGGAGACCGCGAACGCTGTGCCAGAGACTTAGGATGTCTGACCAGAGACCTAGGCTGCAAGGACAGAGACCTTTGTTGCAGAAACAGGGAGCGCTGCCTCAGAGTTTTTCATGGCTAGCTTGCCCTCATATGGGGCCTTTGGCAGATCCAACGCCAAGCACGGTGCCAGCGGTGCTGGGAAGGCTTTCTGCTCCCTTGCTGCTGGGAAGACCTGAGAAGGTGATGGCCTTTCCATGTCTCTGGATCCCCTACTGCTCCCAGGAGTCAGCGATGGAAATCCTCGGTGGGCTAGGAGTTCCAGTCGGGGAGGTACTGCCATGTGGCCCCAGGGTGGACGGATGGCTGAACTGGGTCCTCTACCTGATGTTGCTTGACCCTTCTTGCTTGGTGCTGGGAAGTCACGTTTTTTCTATTGCTTCTTGGGCACCGGCGAAGGGGAGTGGTACTGGGCAAAGCCCGGTGCCGGGGGTGCACTACACTCTGAGGCTGAAGCGCTGGGTGTAGAGTCTGGCCCAGAAGGCTCTTATTGCCAAGCAGAGAGCAGCCTCCAGTAGGAGGGCCCTCAAATAGATATTGTATTCCATCTGTCTTCTCAGACAAAAGTTCTTATAGATGCAACACTTCTCCTTCACATGTGATTCCCCCAAGCACTTTAGGCAGCTGCTGTAGGGGTCACTACAGGTATATGCCTGTTACAGGCAGAACAGGGTTTAAATCCCCGGAGACCGGGGCACACCCCACCTGGGGCAAAGTCCTTCCTGGGACTCATTACTAACTATGCTACTTAACAACTGCTTACTAACTAACTACTGTGGAAAAACCATTTAAAGGATACTAAGAGTTCAAAGGAAAGAACCACTAACCTCTTGCTAGTGAAGGGGAAAGGCCCTCCGACCAACCATCACAGGCAGTAACAAGGAACTGGCAGGGCATAGGGCTGGTGGTGCCTATATACCAATGCAGCACTCAAGGGGTGCCACTGCCAACCCTACGGATACTGATAAGGCAAAAATCTCTGATGACTGCACACTTGGGCGCACACACACTTAAAATAAAGAAACAACTTTATTCCTCCACATAGTTTGTTAATCAGTCAAACAAACAACATTTAAAACAGAAACATTATTCCAAATTGGCTGCTGTTTGCGGGAAAACCCCACTGAGCCTGGGTTTTCCAGGTGGACTTAAATACACAGAAAAGAGGCGCCCACTGCTCACTCTGGCTACTATGCAGCAATTGTGGACTCTAGCATCCCCTAGACTCTGATACAGTTACTTCTGATAAGAGAAAAAAGTTGGGAGATACACTGTATCACAAAGTGGCTCGACTATCTCTGTGGCATGAATATTTTTTCTTAATATCATTTATTTCCCATATCTTTTTTTGGGGGGTGGGGGGGAGGGTACAGGTGTTACATATGGGTATGTTCCATGAAAAGAAAGAATTTTATTCCTAAATGCTACTATTATTACCAATTCTATCATCACAACGAAAACATCTTAAATCTAACATCTAACACCATAAATAACCTCTACAAACTGTAACACACACACACAGTCTTATGTGTGCTGCTGCTGATCCTCTGACTGCAATACTGGTAAAGGCAATTACTGTAGAATGCACCACATATAGGGGAAGTGCATAAAGCATATTTGCATTGTCTTGGGAAACAATCCCACAGCCGTCTCTAACAGTTTCCATTGCTAACAGTTCAGTACGTAGAGTTGGGCTAAAGGTTGCTATCATTTGCAGGGTGTTCCTCGTATACTATTGTAAACTCTCATTTCTTTCTCTCTCATTGTGCATCCTACCTGGATGAGCTAATAATTTTGCTATGTTTCTCAAAGTGGAGTTACTTTACTATTCGTAAGGGAAAAGCCACAAGGAGGAACAAAATGCATCTCTAAGCATGGGTCTGTATCGAGTTTAAAAGCCTCTTCCTTGCTTTCAAGGTTTTGCCCAATGCCATCCTGCCTCTATGTCTTCTCTCATTTCGGACCATGTACTTGCTGCCTCACCTTTCTTTAGCACTTTCTCCACTGTTGTCTCTGGCACATAAAAGAACTTGTTTCCTACCTACTTGCACCAGGCACCCACCAACTTCTTTCAATTCTCACTTATTCTACAAAGCCAACACACACTAATCTACATCAGTACGACTGCTATCTCCCACTCTTTTAAAAAGATTGTTAATACAGAGCCTTCTTCCAGATGCTCCAATGCATCCTGTCTGAAAATGTGTTGTTCATCTACAGTGTAGTCCTTTCTTGGGGCAGGGGCCATGTCTTTATCTTATATAGTGCTCAGCAAGCAGCACCAGAACTTAACCAATAATAAACTTGTTTGCTCAAAAGGAAGTTTGTACTTGTTTTTCATCATAGAAGGATAATAGAAGATTATAGTCGGAAGAGACCTCAGAAGCTCATCTTGTCCAACCCCCTGCCCAAAGCAGGACCAACTGAATCATCCCAGCCAGGGCTTTGTCAAGCCGGGCCTTAAAAACCTCTAAGGATGGAGATTCTACCACCTCCCTAGGTAACCCATTCCAGTGCTTCACCACTCTCCTAATGAAAGAGTGTTTGCTAATATACAAACTAGACCTCCTGCACTGCAACTTAAGACCATTGCATCTTGTTCTGTCATCTGACATCAGTGAGAACAGCCAAGCTCCATACTCTTTGGAACCCCCCTTCAGGTAGTTGAAGGCTGCTATCAGATCCCCCCTCACTCTTCTCTTCTGCAGACTAAAGAAGCCCAGCCTCTCCTCATGTCATTTGCCCCAGGCCCCTAATCATTTTTGTTGCCTCTGCTGGATTCTTTCCAATTTGTCCACATCCTTTCTGTAGTGAGGGGCCCAAAACTGGATGCAATACTCCAGGTGTGGCCCCACCAGTGCCAAATAGAGGGGAATAATCACTTCCTTCGATCTGCTGGCAATGCTCCTACTAATGCAGGCCAATATGCCATTAGCCTTCCTGGCAACAAGGGCACACTGCTGACTCATATCCAGCTTCCCATCCACTATAATCCCCTGGTCCTTTTCTGCAGAACTGCTACTTAGCCAGTCGGTCCCCAGCCTGAAGTAGTGCACAGTATTCTTCTGTCCTAAGTGCACGTCTCTACACTTGTCCTTGTTGAACCTCCTCAGATTCTTTTGGCCCAATCCATCTAAGTCACTATGGATCCTATCCCTACCCTCCAGCGTATCTATCTCTCCCCCTAGCTTAGTGTCATCTGTGAACTTGCTGAGGGTGCAATCCATCCCATCATCCAGATAATTAATAAAGATGTTGAACAAAACCAGCCCCAAAACCGACTCCTGGGGTACTCTACTTGATACTGGATACCAACTAGATATCGAGCTATTGATCACTAGCCAATGAGCCCAACAACCTAGCCAGCTTTCCATCCACCTTATAGTCTATTCATCCAATCCAAACTTTTATTTTTTAACTTGCTGGCACGAATACTGTGGGAATACATGTCAACAAGGCATGTTGTACCCTGAAGATCATGGATCCACAAAAGCATATTATCAGTGTACTAGAGAATATGCAAATACCCTTTAATGGCTGTGACATGGAATAAACCACTTGTGTAACTTTGATAGTACCTGATATATTTGTCTTGATGATTTATTAAGGTGGCAGTCAGTATTCCATTTATATCTGCTTTTAAAGACAGAAGCCAGAGTCCTGTTCCCCTCCCCAACCATCTGCCCCTCTCCCACTACACACATCACTGAAAACAAAAGAACCTCATGGGTGAATTCATCATTTGTATGTCCATGAAATTCTTCAAAAGTGTGACTTGGATCCACTAGCAAAACACAAAGGCCACCAAGTGATATTTTATATATGCAAAAGGATTTGTTAAGCCCAGACAGCTTCTTAGAACCTCTTAGGTTTCTGTTCCTCTTACTAGGTCAAGTCTAAATAATTTATGCAATGCTGTAAATCCAGTGAATCTTTAAATATTCTGTAATTGAGAGATGAGGGGGCAATTTAAAGATGCCTTAACTGGTACTGGCTGTGTATGAAACTTTCCTCCTTCTGATTTATGTCTTTTTTCCTCATATGTTCTGTAAGATGCAAATAAACATTTTCTCCTGTTTAACATACATCAAAACAGAGTCCCTGGCAGGGGAGTTGGGGCATTTTATTTTTTTTGGCAGACACACGCACAGTGATTGGACCTCTGACCAAAGTAAGGCCAATAGCACAGAGAAAGTAGCTGAATCTGTTATGTCAAGAGCACAGAGAATGTTCTCCCATGCCATTCTTGGTGAGGGCCACCAGGAGACTAAAATACCCTAAGCCTTAAGGGATACAAGGCAGCCATTAGAAGAGAAGAGATTTTGTTTCCAATACTACGACAAGATTACTACCTCCTGTAGAATCCCTTACTTTATCCATCATAGTCTACTCCAGACAGTATGGTTATGAGTGAAGAATAAATCTCTCTGTGTGCGTATATATATATTAGGAGCCTATATAAAGCAGCATCTAGCATCTAAAGTGCTCTGTGTCACTTGTACCTCACTAAATTGAAAGGATGGGGGTTTTTGGAGGGGGAGGGAGAGGTAGGGGATGGAATCAAAGAACATGATGATTACACTGAGTAGGGGTTGTTAAGAGCAATTGCACTAGCAATACAGACGTGTATTCAGACTGAGTCATTGGATAGCTAAATCAGGGATCGAGCTGATGACTTCTAAACAGACTGCATCTCATTGCTCAGGGAGGTAGACTCTTCCATTGAGCCTACACATTGTCAGCCAAGTGCCAACATCAGATTAGATTATTCAAAAATGAAGAACTCCTTTTGCTGCTTTGGAGATGATTATTAACAGTAAATATTTATATTATGGTAGCTCCTAAAACCCCCCAATAGTATCATGGTGCTAAATGAGAAACAAACACTGAGATGGGACAATCTTTGCACAGAGTATTTGGTTTGGGGGAAGGGACAGCAGTGGCAAGGAATACAGGAATGGCTATAGCAGAAGGGCTAGAAGCAGGTGCGTTAGCATTCAGTGCTAGAGGCACTGGTAACAGATTTGGACAGAAATGGAAGTTCTGATGACCATATTTGGCTGGTAGCACCTTGAAGGGTTCTCTTTAAACCATATATATACATATTACATAGTCAATCAAGAACTATAGTTTTTTTCCCTGTCACACCTTCCTTAAAAAGAGTTGAGACATTTGCACTAGGATGTTGCAAAGAAAGAAAAAATATGTTCAAAGCACAGCAATCAGCGTATAGGACTCAAACACACCCAAGAGATCTGGTATGTATTCTTGATTTTGCCAGGGACATTCTGAATTAGAACAAGTCACTTACTGGCCCAGTTTTCATTGGCTTCAATATGGCCATTGACAAAAGTAAATGCTACTCAACATGAGTAAGCGTTGCTGAATTGGGCCTTCGTGTTTTTGTGCCTTAATTTCCTTGTCTGCAAAATGTAGATTTATAAAACTTGCCTACCTCAAATGCACAACATGAGTCTAAATTCATTCACGTTTGTACAACACAATGAGCATCAACTGAAGAAAACCACTAAAACTGCAAAATCCATAACATGCATGTCATGGAATACATATTTCTACTGTACTAAAGATGATTGAAAATGTTCTAACAGTTTTTCATGAGCAAATGCTGATTTGTCAAAACAGAAATTATTCAAGAAAGGGTCAGTCTTGACAAATTTCCTGCTTCCTAAAATGTATGAATAAAGTTCTTTTCTGAGGCAGAAATGACTTCATAAACATGAACCAATTTCTGGTGAATAGGATTTGCTCTTTGAAAAACTGCTGATGCTTCATGGAAAGTTTTGAAGAATATTTTGATTAGAAACAATTTGCTTCTATTTTATACATCCCCCAACATTTTTTTAATCTAGAAATCTGTGTGTGAAAAGAGAACCTTTATTTCTTAAGAGTACTTCAGTTTCCATGGTTTGATCTTCACCCAAAAATCTTAATCCTCTGTTTGCAAGATCATAGACATCTCCACAGTAACTAATGGTGAAGTGAAAAACAGAGGATTATGACTTCAGGTGAAGAACAAACATCTGGAAGTGATGAAATCCTAGAAGACAATGATCTTTTTTTAAAGAAAACATCAGAAACAACAAATCAGGTGGAAAGACCAAAAATATGTACAAAATAGAATGTAATCTAAAGGAAAAATCTAGAGTTTGTTTTTAATATATTGTGCATTGGTTCCTAAAAGTAGAGTTGTTAAACTCTAACTAGAATACACAGTAACTACAGACTGAAGAAGATAAATCATTGTGCCCGAAGGAATAGGGTGCATTTGCAAAATGGATAGTAAATAGTCTTCATCAACAATATCACATATTCACAACAGTTTATACTGTCCTCTAGTCACCCCATTCTGAAGTCATCAATTTATCAGACTCTCACAAAACTGCAATCTGCATTTGGCAGACATCTGCCTACACTGTTTTCAATTTCTTTGGGCAGATTCCTTGAGGTGGGGGGAAGATTGTTCCCTGTTCGCTATATTTCCCTTCCATTGGCCACTGGGCAAGGCAGAATCTCTACCTTGCAAATAGGTTACCATCCTCTAGTACCTTGAGAATGATTTTTCAATACACATTGTCCCAGGAATTACTTCTCCACATCCTCCTAACTCTATTCAATATTTTTATTCTTCACTTCTATTCATAAGGATGCAAAGAAATATTTTAGGATCCTATTACTTAGTTAAGAGACTTATCTTGTTTTACCTAATTCAGAACCTACTAAATCAAACCCATTGCATAAAATACTTCAAAACATAGACTTGGTATGCAGGTTCGAATTAAAGGAAGATATTTTCCCACTGCAACAGTATAAGAATTACGTTTGTAGGCAGTGTTCCTTTTGCAAGTTTTCACTTTGGAAAATTTGTGTTTATGCGGCTATTTCAAAATTTGATTTGGCATGCCATTTTCCCAGAAAATAGATTTATAATAGTCACATGTTGAAATTCCACTCTTAGAACAAAATGATGTGTTTTTCTTCTTTCCTGGTACAAATTTGAAGTTTTCAGAGAAATGTCATCATTTTTCCTATGAAATAACTTGTTGTGGCAATATAGCTGTCTGCCTCCTATTGTAACTGATATGGCAAAGAAATATCTACTATGCCGTGGTTATCACCTTTATTATTTACTATTTGTACTGAACTGTAGGGCCTAGGAGCCTGACTCATGAACTAGGACTGCATTGTGCTAAGTGCTGTACAAATATAAAGCAAAAAGCTCATCCTAGAGAGTTTACAATATTTAGAGGAAACCGATTTTATGTTAATACCTATAACATCTGTATGCTAGTGCATTATTGTTGAAAATAAAATGCACAGGACAACTTGCTTTCGTTAATAGCAGCTTTGAAGTATGATTTCATCTCTAAATCTGTTTTTAAGATTAGTGTATAATGTTTGATATTTCATATAAAAATAATCACAATAAAACACAATAATATCAAATTGATATAAATATAATTGATATATAATTGATATATATATAACTGATATAAATAATATCAAATAATAATAAAACACAAATAAAATCACAAGAAACAAAAGTAGGCTTCCAGATCACCGCAGAATTGTATCATGTTTGTGGGGGTGATGGGCAGAATGAGAGTCCTCGAGATAGGACATTCTGCCCCACCACTCTCACAAACATGATACGATTCTGCGGTGAACTGGAAGCCTAGTCTTCCAGAAAACACCATCCTAGCCACAATGGAAGTAGAGGCTCTCTACACAAACACCCCACACAGATATGGAAAACAAGCTGTCAGGAATAGTATCCCACATGATGCCACAGCACAAGTGGTTGCTGAGCTTTGTGAATTTATCCTCACACACAATTATTTCCAATTTGGTGACAATATATACCTTCAGACCAGTGGCACCACTATGGGCACCTGCATGGCCCCACAGTATGCCAACATTTTTATGGTTGACCTGGAACAACGCTTCCTCAACTCTCATTCACTCAAGCCCCTTCTCTATCTACGCTACATTGGTGACATCTTCATCATCTGGACCCATGGGAAAGAAACTGTGGAAGATTCCACCATGATTTCAACAGCTTCCACCCCACCATCCACCTCAGCCTGGACCAGTCTACATGGGAGGTCCTCTTCCTAGACACCACGGTGCAAATTAACGATGGCCACATCAACACCACCCTATACCGAAAACCTACCAACAGCTATGCCTACCTTCATGTCACCAGCTTCCATCCCAGACACACCACATGATCCATTTTCTACACGCCAAACACTGAGGTACAGTCGTATTTGCTCCAACCCTTCAGACAGAGACCAACACCTACAAGATCTTCACCAAGCTTTCTCAAAACTACAATACCCACACAAGGAAATAGGGACACAGATCGACAGAGCCAGACGTGTACCCAGAAGCCTGCTGCTGCAAGACAAGCCCAAGAAAGAAAAAAACAGAACACCACTGGCCATCACCTACAGTCCTCAGTTAAACCCTCTCCAACGCATCATCAGTGATCTACAACCCATCCTGGACAACAACCCCTCACTCTCACAGGCCTTGGGAGGCAGACTAGTCCTAGACCACAGACAACCCGTCAACTTCAAGCATATTCTCACCAGCAACAGTACACCGCGCCATAATAACTCTAACACAGGAACCAATCCATGCAACAAACCTCGATGCCAACTCTGCCCACATATCTACACCAGCAACACCATCACAGGACCTAACCAGATCAGCCACACTATCACTGGTTCATTCACCTGCACATCTATCAATGTAATATATGCCATTATGTGCCAGCAATGTCCCTCTGCTATGTACATCGGCCAAATTGGACAGTCCCTACGAAAAAGGATAAATGGACACAAATCAGATATCAGGAATGGCAATATACAAAAACCTGTAGGAGAACACTTCAATCTCCCCGCACACACAATTACAGATTTAAAAGTCACTGTACTGCAGCAAAAAAACTTTAAGACCAGACTGCAAAGAGAAATTGCAGAGCTGCAATTCATTTGCAAATTTGATACAATCAACTCAGGAGTGAATAGGGATTATGAATGGCTAGATACCTACAAGAACAGTTTCTCTTCTCTTGCTGTTCACACCTCCAGTTCAGCTGATAGAGGAGTACCTCACCCTCCCTGATTAGAGATAACAAGCTGGCTGAGCCTCATTGGACTAACCCTGTTATCTCCAATCTGGTTCTTGCCTACCTATTTATACCTGTCCCTGGATACTTCCACTGCATGCATCCGACGAAGTGGGTATTAGCCCACGAAAGCTTATGCTCTAATACTTTAGTTAGTCTTTAAGGTGCCACAGGACTCTTTGTTACTTCTGCAATTCCAGACTAACACAGCTACCCCTCTGATGTTTGGGACAGGGATTTTCTTTGGGTATTTCAGAGAGATCTGCACACTGTTGGAGGTAAACAATAATAGTACCTAGCATGGAGATGTCTCTTTAAACATAATCATTCTTTTCATATTTTGGTGATACAAAGTTAAATCCTTCTTTGAACTGATTTAGTTTACTGGCAGTGAATTAACTATGGACCACGTGGAAAATATGGAGAAGAATCTAATGCAAATATGAAATGCTACTGTACATTTCTTAAGCATACCTTATTTATAAAGGCAACATCAGTACTTCTAGTCTTCTTTATTATTATCTAAAAACTCACTGACAATTTAGTGGTAATGAATACAACATATTTTATTTTGTATTTATAAAATTTACTTTCAAAAGAAGCAGATGTATGCCAGCACATCTGGAAACCACTTTTAATTGCATCTTACTCAAATAGGAAAGCAGTAGCCTGTACCCATAGTGAAACTTTTATATCTGGCCACACAAAAGCTAACAACCACCTGTGCTTTACTCTGATTTGCATTATAGAGTATATCACATTACTACCCTATTATTCCAGAACTACATATAAAGTTGTTATGTGATTAAGCTGCAGCAAGTGTGGTCTTAAAAAAGGCCTTTCCTCAACAAAAAAATGTAATAAACTTGATTGCAGTTAAGGTACTTACCACTGAGGATATCACAATAAGTGTGCGTCTAAAATTGTCTTGTCTGGTTCTGAAAGTCATAAAGATATACATTAAAATTATGTTTATTAGTCTGCAGAATGGAATTTAGTAAATTAATTTATTTCTTCAAATGAGATGCATTGTGTGGGGTTTTATTTTGGTTTGGTTTTGGGGGTTTTTTACATTTTGTTTCAGATTTTTAGTGTCAGAATCATACTTCATCCTGCATTTTTAGTCAAATTCTATGATTACAAAAGACAATTAAAGCTCTGATCTGCCAGCACAAGATTTCAATTCAGTCAAAAATATTTCATAAACTGCAAACATCTTGATCTTATGGTAATCTGGGTCTTTTTGGCCTACAAGAGAAAAGTAAATGTTTTGCTTGTTTACATCCGCATCATTCATTTTTGAGAAAGGATGAAGTTCCAGATTTGTATATTATTTTTACATTCCTTTTTTCAATATTACTCTTTCAGAATTCTCAGTGTGTTTAAGGTGGACATGCAAACATCTGTAGTACCATCTGGGATGGGGGAGAGTGATTACTTGCAATTTATTTAACTCTGATTTAGGAATCCCTGAATCTCCAAGGACACATCAGTCAGAAATGGACACTAGTATTTACAACTTCTCCAAACAGTTTTTTTCTCCCTCAAAAAAGTATTAAAAAGAGTGAACTACCATATTTTAGTATAAATTGCCATAGTTATTTTCATAACATTCATTTAACTAAGAACAGAGATATAAATGTCACATCAGCATACTTTCATCTGCTTATCAGTTAAATATGTTTGGGAAAAAAATATTTCACAACATCATAAATGTAAAAATACATTCACCTGACTAATATTTTCACCCTCATTTCAGAAATTAAATGTTATGGGATTATATGAAGCCACAGAGAATTCGCCTTGGGATCATATTCTGAATAACTTCACTATGTGCTGTAAAGAGCCCTGAGATTTGGAATGAATTATTCTTCTTCCCCTTCCAAAGAGAGAAACAGTAGAGCTGATTCCTGAATACTACCTCAGTCACTACACTCTCCTTCTGTGTGGAGAAATCACTAATGGATCCACAAATCTATTTGGCCTCTTTCCTGCCCTCCCACCATCAAAATCCCTCCATGACCGTGCACTATAGCACCTAGTTGGCATGCATTCCCTGCACAGGCTGTCCAAATTCTGCTGCTTCCCACCACATAGTAGCATTGGTTCTGCTGCATCCAAGGTTCTCCATATCTCCTGTGAAAGAAGGGCAAGATGTACCCCTTAACCTATCTTCTTCATACTTCCAAGGCTTGTGTGCCACACCTATGCATACTGGGCATCCCTTTACAAATGCACCCAAGTACTATATATTCAATAATATTGCAATGCTGGATGGAATGCTATATAGAACATTCACAGGGCCACACAGCTAGCCCTTTGCAAGAAATATTGTTAATATCCTAGGGGAATTAAAAAGGTTAAGAGGCCACAGTCATATTGTTGTAAAATTATAACCTAGTTGCACAGTATGAACATGTTGGTTATCTATGTGAAGGAGAGAGAATACTCTTTCTCCTATTCCCTAATCTACGGTAACTGTTTTACACTGGTAAAAATATTTCATTTTTGTGAATCATATGAAACTAAAAATTTAAAAGGACCACTGTCTACTTGGAAAAACAGCCACACTTCAAACATATATTGTAAAATGTATTGCAAACTAGTTAAATTCCTAAGGCATACAAAGCCTGTCAAGCATTCAATAGTGCTTAACTGTTATACACAAATATTTTTATTTTGTATATTCATTTTATTGTTTGCATCTTAGGGACCAGTTGAAATCAGCTTCATTGGGGAAAAAAAGGTGTTTTTAATTATCAAAACAGTGGATCTGGGAGTTTAAATCTGATTCCTCTTGGAAATATTTTATCTGATGTAGTTTTTTAAGTGAGAATGTGTTAGTACATACTTAACCAGCCAGCACACCAACATAAATAAATTGGAAATAGTGACATTGCTTTATCTAATCAAAGCTAGGTCATAGGAGTAAGTTTAAAAATAAAAGAATGCAAACTGGCTGGGAAAAAAAGCTCTTAGATGCTACTTCTTTACACAAAATTCGGAGCTGATTCCATCACCCTCCCTAACTGATTCCACCATCCTCCATGAGTCAGGCCACTGAAGACAATGGGGCTGTTTTTAGAAGATGGTGCTACAATCAGGAATCAAGTGAAATCTTCAGAATCATATCTTCAGCTTTTAAAATAGATAGATGCTGCTTCTGTTTAGAGGAAAGAGACACTTAAACAGGGGAGTAGGAAAATTATGCTCCACCACAAATGGTTAAGCAGCCATGGAAAGAAAGAAAAATATGCATCCTACAAAGGCTTGCTCACCATGGGTACGATCCAAAGCCCAGTGAAGTCAATGAGATTCTTTCCAGTGATTACAATGAGCTTTAGATCAAGCCCCAGGTGTTCACATTTCCTCATCTGCCACACTTACTAGCATTGCTAATAGGAGTATAGAATGATAAGGCATGTGTCTGGGAATGAGATGAACAGTGCCTTAGAAGAAATGGGATTTTTACGAGATGCTGAGCCATTAACATTTTAAAATATAGATATGAATTCATTCTACTGTAATTCACCGTATTGCAGGTAACAGCCTGGTGGTGGGGTAAAGACCAAGCAAACACTCCCCTGGACACACTGTCCAAACCCCTCTAATTTCAGACTGTAGATTTGATGGGGTTTATTAAGGCAGTTCCCCTTGAACCAATTAGTCCTGTAGGGTTTGTGCGCATATGTTCACATGGAGCTTGTCCACTCAGTTACTTGCAAAGTAGTAAACTGGAACCAGGATTGTGGCTGGTGACTGGTGCAGAAGATGCTGCATGAAGGAAAAAGAGAGCATCACCACCTGTCCAGAAAGGCCTCCCACACCCAGAAATGACTGGATCTCTGGGTGATTGTTGTGTGCAGAATGCAGAGTTGACATAGGAATTACTACCAGGAACAGGGGTTTTCTGGGTCATGTTAGTATGTTATGGCCTTTTTAAGAAGAGCAGAGTGAAATCCTTGTCCATTTTTTCTGTTAGAGAACTGGTTACAGATATTTAAAAAGGCTACATAATTCTATTGGTCTTTCTTGGGAAATTTGACAAATCTAATCTCATATATCATTGCTCTCAATTAAAAACAATATTTGGATACACTAATTATTTAATAACCAGACGATGATATGGTTATACCAACAATTTATCAGTTAAAACAAACTTTTAAAACTTTTGAGAGTCTGCTGAAGAAAAAACAGAGAAGGAAATATTATCATGAACTTTTTTGTGTGCATGTAGTCTCTGTGCAAATTTGTGCATTTTTATTCAGACCCTTAAATCACTGCAAAGAAAAAAAATATAATGAGAAAGCACACACAACATGCTAATAAAGTAAGATTCCATTAGTAAATTACACTACTGTACACTATAAGTAGTCTGCATGATTGCATTCACCTTGCATACTACTCTTAAATAATACCAGAAGTCTGAAGATAAAAAAATAAATACAATAATTTCATGTTAAATTAGAATTTCTAGTCATTGACTGTACCTTTTAATCACTGAGCTGACAACACATTACCATTAGTAGCTTATAATAAAAGTAACATTTTATTTAGCACATTATCTTCTTTTTTCTCTAACCCATGAAGTTTGGAGTCTGGTATGTACTCCTCTTATCTAACTCTGTTACTTTAGAATCTAAGGGTGCACTATATACATTAATCTTGCATGGCAGAGTTCACTGAAGTTCTGCCAAAGTTCATAATTATTGTTCTGTCCAGTGTAGCAATTTATTTATCTCGTTGCTGGAATTTAGACCATATAGAACAAAGTGCTCAGTTTATATGAATGAAATGCCTTTAACAAAATCCTCTGTTTCATTTCTCAAGTTTTAAAAAATGAGGGTGCAAATTACTGAGGGATAAAACTGTCTTTTCAAGTCTGTTTGTTAGCTTGGTGAATCAAACATACTTTGTTATGTATTTATTTGATTTTTTTTAAGTAGGGGAAAAGTACTTTACATATTGATACACACTGGACTTTTTTTTTTTTTTTTTTTTTTTTTACAAATAATATCCTTTTGTCACTGCACTATTAGCAAACTCCTCAAGCATCAATGTGTCATGGTTAGTGCAAACTACAAAGCAAAAGTGTAATATTTTGAATGGGTATCAATTATTTTTATTAAGTTAAAATCAGTGATTAGATCAAGTTCAGCTGTTCTATAGAGTAAAATCAAAGATAACAAAATAGAGTAAACTTCAATTCTACAATTCTTCAGACTAATGATACCGTCATAAACAGAGAAAAAACAAAAGTTAAAGGATGCCAGCAAGAAAGTTAAAATAACACTATTTCAGAGAGTTTTAAAAATCACTTGATGGGGAATATTTAGTATGTTTTACTTTAGAGAGTCTTTGGGAAAAGTTAACAAACCAGGTCATGTGCCAACCTGGCTGTCCTGAAGAAATATTCATTTGTTGTTTCAGGATTTAGAAAGAGGAAATAATGTTAAATATTATTTACTGATTTAGCCAATATTTTTTGATGAAGCAAAATACTAACTACCATGTCAGATACTTTTGTGAAAGTTACAGTAGTCTAAAATCAAAGTTACACTGTCTTTAGTTTCTTTACAAACTTTCCTTTACTTTAGACACTATAACAATCTCTGAAGTTGTTGCTTACCACAATAGAGAACTTGACTTTGGAGTTAGAAAATGGCTCACAAAGTTTTTAGAGCTGTACTTGCTATGATTTATAACTTAGTCCTCCCACTTACCTCCACAAGATATGAAACTCTACAAGCGATGCACAAAGTATTGATAGCCAGGGCTCACTTTTTGTACTGAAAACCTTGCCTTAAAATGTAGTTTGGCAATGAATGGGATAGAAGGGGGGCGAGGGTAAAGGGGTTAAATCAACTGTATCTAATTTAAAGACACAAGCCAAAATTATTTTTATATATTGGATACAAGATTTATTTCCCCCTCTTCCAAATGCTACTGTGACACTTCCTTTTATCCACTACATTGTCATTTTCTGGCAATACTTCAGAATAAAACTGGATTCAGCTGCAATATATTTTTACCCCTTGGCAAACCGAAAAATAAAATTTCCACTAAAATCTATTAGATCTTACACATTTCGTGCTGTTTCAGAAACATGGTCAATCCATTATTTCAACGTATTTTTAATCTTGTCAGCTTTCACCTCTGCAAACACCATGTGTTACCATTCAAAGGTTAGGAGAGAATGTACAGTTTCATAATTCAGTCCACAGCAACACAATAATGAACGAACAGTTTTCTACACAAATTAATGTGCATTCTCAGACCTTGAAGGTTTCTTAAAGCTTCTTAAGTTGTTCCAGGTGCTTTTCCCTAAATCTAGTTACATTTTGCACTGTGTAATAATAAAGGAAAAAACAATACGCTTTAGAGAAATGTATGTATGTTTAAAAAAGAAATATACAGTGCCTACAAAGCCCATTCTAACTGCAGGTGCTATTGCAAAAGGCAGCAGAGTACTGTGCTGATGAAAGCCTCATTTCTTACTGATGCTGCTTATTAAGCATGACTTTGCTTATAAGTCAAGGGAAAAACAGACTAAAATATAAGAGCAAACAAGCAATTGAAAGGCTAAAACCACAAGTACTGCTAAGTAAAATAAAATCTTTACAAAAATCTTGTTTCATATATTCCCTTTACATCGAGTAGTCTGAAATCTGCCTTCAATACTGGCACAAGCTATGCAGTACGTAACAGGAGGTCCTTAGTTTCCAATTACTGTACTTCATTGGTGGAAACAGTTTTAACTCACAAAACATTCAAGTGTACAATAGTGAACCATTCATTTACAGGGCCAAATTTATTTAGGTAATATAAAAAATGAATAAGTGCATATAAAATACAGTGACAATCTCTGCAAACACTGAAATGTCAACTTTCTTAGTTCTTTATTAATGTTTAAAGTAACTCTCCTGTTCTGTTTTTAATAATATAGCACATACAGCTGTTGCACACTATTCCAGAAAGTTTCATAGCCAGATTTTTTTTAAATTTAGGATAAATTCAAAGGTTTCTGTTTCTTTTTTAAGTACAGCATTCTGCCTATATCTAAATACTTATATTAAAAAGGTGCACACAAAGAAACTTCTAGAAAATTTCATTACTTACTGTTCACTGAGTATTACTCACTGAGATTAACCGTTTAAAGAATTCATCTGTTACTTATCCAGGAGTGTTTTAAACAACCCTTAGCACTGTATACTGCTTAAATGAGATAAAATTAGCCTGTTTCGATATGCAGAAAAAAAGACATACATATAAAAGACAAGCCTTCCTCCTTATGACTTAGCTCATTGTAACCTATTTTTGGTGGCAAGTAAGCTAAGAAAATTTAGAATGATAATAGCAACAATTTGGTACATTAGGAAAAACCAGAAAGAAAATGAATGCGTCAGATATACTGTACAAAGTCATTTTGACATGCCTACACAACTGGTTGTAGCAGCTTTCACAAATGATTCCTAATCACAAAAAAATGCTCCAGGTTCTTTTAGAGAAAGCTTGCTGTTGGGAAGTTGATTTTGGCGAGGTGCCAAAACCATGTGCACAAGGGGCCCTCATTACCAATTCATGGCAGCCTTCAGCGCTGACAAAAAAATGTGACCCAACAGGCTAAAGCAACGACTAAAATTAAAAATTATGAGACAAAGACAACTTACTTAATATTCCCTCCATAGCTACACTGAACTTTTTCGTAATTAAATCCTCGTTAGTTTAAACAGTTTTCAACTACTTTTAAATAATTGTGCAGGCATTCTTTAAAAGTTGAACGCTTTCTCTGTAAATTCATTCAATGTACTGCACTTTTAGAAGTATTTTCATGTGCTAACAGAACTTTCATTGTAAGTGTCTACTAAAAAATCTCTCTAAAGCAGGAGTAGCATGCTCAAACAGATTTAATTTCTATAAATGGTAAACAGACAATTACACCATTTCACTAGCTTTAAAACCAAGGGATAGAGTTGTGTGTCGGGGGGGAGGAAGAACTTAATATATAAGAGTAGCTATTTCCCAAATGTTCTAAGAAAATAATCAAAATGTTCATGCAAGTAGCAAACATTAAGCATTTACAATTAACACAGCTCCAGAACTTTCCCATAAAAACAGATTTGATACACAGCCTTACCTAGATGTCGTCTGGCTTTTCTGTGGATCAAAAAGTTTCCTGCCTAAGCACACAGATATTCTTTCACAAACCATAAAGGCCCCTTTGATTAATCCAGCACTGTAACAGACTGCTTTCTACACCACAGTGAGAGCAGGATACGTCAGCTTTCAAGAGAAAAAAATATTCTTAATACACAATTAGCAGCAGATTGTATAATAGTGGATTTATCTTAAAGAGGGAAAAGGCATTTTTTAAAAAGCAAAGAGGGTGCGGTCAGATGTTAGGCTATCCCTGAGAAAAGGGGCCTAGGCTGCATTAGTACCTAAATACTAGCAGAAGCAAACTGGGAAAGGAGCCAATGGAATGACTTTGTTTGACCCAGCTGCCAATCTCTCCTGAAGCAGTGCGCCAGACTAAACACTGACACTATTTTAACTCAAATCAGGCTACAGCAGCTGTTTGCTTTCCGGCTCTGAGCTATGCACCATGGCCATGATGACTCTGCACAGCACATATGATAGAGCTAGGGTTGTACTGCTAAAATATGTTCCATGTTTGGATTTGTCATATAGGAGCAATTTTAACACCCCTTGTTCCCCTGGAGTGAAATAAAAATGAGATTACAATCCTGTAGAAACTCAGCATTTCAATTCAAGTAAAGAGGAGAAGTAACCACTGAGGACAAAAGAGGACTGGAACATACTGTAAAGATGTACACATGATTCCAAAATCCAGCGGGCACCCAAGACGTTTTTTGACTTAGCACTGCTTCTAAGACTTATCAAGCATCAGAAATAACACGTCCATTTTCTCTTTCTCACTAGTTCTTCTACTTAATCCATATTTTTGTAACAGTTTTTAAATATTGTATAGGTACCCCTCCCCAATAAATACTATACATATATGCGTTGAGTATGTAGGCATTTATATACTCATACACACAGGTCCAGATTCTGTTCTCGGTTATGCCGGTGCAACTCCAGAATAACTCCATTGCAGCCAGTGGTGTTATTCCAAGTTGCACCATCATAAATGAGATTAGAACTTGACCTATCCATTTACATATAAAGTTCATATGTGAAAAGTAAGATAATTAAAAGAAAATATAAGCCTCCGACAGGTATGGTGCATGTAAACTGACACCATATTCTGTAATAGGGTGACCAGCCAGCAAATGTGAAAAATCAGGACAGAGGATGGGGAATAACAGGAGCTTATATAAGAAAAAGACCCAAAAATCGGGAATGTCCCTATAAAATTGGGGCATCTGGTCACCCTATTCTGTAACCAATGCAAAAAGAAACATTCAGATCTTGTATCTGAAGTGGAACACAAACATACATAAAATTCAACAGGGGCACCGAGAAACATCCCTTTTGAACTATATAGTATCAGATTATATAGCCAAAGTTGAACAAAGTATCTTCTATTAGAATTTTGGTGCACTTCCACCCAAACTGTCCAATGGTGCCACAGCCACAGAGTTCCCTCTACCGCCATTCTGCCCTAGAGAGCTCATTGGCTTCACCCTTACACACTGCATCCCTGTCCCCCAGCCTTGCCTTCCCAGCTGGCGTGAAGCAAATGTTGAAATAAACGAATTCAAAGCAAAAAAAAATAGAGAATAACTGGTGTGCTGACATCTTCTGTGTGCACAGTTCTGTTTAATTACCAAATGAGGACTAGAGGAGCACTCCTTTTCTTCTTCAAATATATTTTATTTTGGTTTCAACAGAGAAAATTATATCACAAAGCTGAATATATAGTGTGCACTGCAGAATGCAATATCACCACTGTGGCAACCTCACTGTAAACCTCACAATATGGTGTTTCCTTTAAGCCCTGGCTCTTGAAGTCAAGTGATCAGGTGAGAATCTCAGGTTTCAGTTGTTTTGTTTTTTTTTTTTAAAGAAAGCTTATAGCTCTCATGATTGCAGGGGGAAAAAAACCCTTGAAAATATTAACTGAGTGCATCCTACAGGGCTAAGAAAAACAAAACAACCAACCAACCAACCAAAATGCAGAATACTCATAAAAAGAACCCATGACTCATTGTAGGCTTTGGTGTTATTTTTTAAACAAAAATCATGATTTTTAAGACAATCTCATGATTTCTGGAGCCTGACTCATGATTTCTGAATATTTGAGATTGACAGGGATGGATATGTTAAAGTCAATGTATGCCCCAAACTATCATAATAAAAGATCATAATGGTGACAGCTCACTCTGTTGACTGGGCTGAATTAATCTGATATTGAGAGATAGTCAGCAGCCCCAACACTCACTCAGACCAATTAAAGTCATTGGTGCTAAGTGCTCATCACTATCATATCAGGAAACATATGCACCAAAATACAATTTCAGATATCATGGTGGTCCAACAGAGACCTGCAGATATTGTGGATCAATAACGTTTTTGAACAAAACATCCATATATTCAGCTCCATGATGAAAGTTATGCAAGGGAGTTTAGAGAGGGGATGTGAGAGCCTGATACACCTGATTAACATTCTCTAACTTTAGGCTAATAAACACCCCCTTCTCCTAACAAAACAAAACAAAAAACCCACAAAAGGCTGCAGAAGTAAAAAGAGAATGCAGGCCAAGGTCCAGCAGAAGAGTAGGGGCTATCCAGTTTATTGCAGTGAATGCAGTATGTGTAATTACCTCCCTTGTGGGCAGGTGGCATATGTGTGGATTCGGTGCCAGCAGCTGATGGCTCTCAGAAACTGAGTACAGGCTCTGGAGAGCAGAGAGGCTGAACCAGAGGAGCTAAAGGCAACAGAGAGATACTTTCATGAGACTTTCCAGGACACGTTAGAGTGGTCCCACCCGGAGTCTGACTGCCTCCCTGCTATTGAGGAGGATGAAAGTCTCAGAGAAGGAGTACACCAAAATGGAGTGGAGAGAAACATCAAAGTGGAGTACAGGTTTAGTAGGAACTTTTGGAAAGGAGGCGCCTTTATAGGAAGAATGTGTTCCACCTAAACCAAAATGGAGCCTGACTGCTAGCACGTAAAATTTTAAAGATTGTAGAGGAGTTTTTAAACTAAGGGGGAAAGCCGACAGGCACAGAGGAGCACATGGTTCAAAGAGAGATATCCCTTAGGGGATGATCTATTAATGGGGATTCTGTATATCTTAGTAAGGAGGAGAGAATGGACGTTGACAAAGCACAGGCAGGAACTGAAGAGAAACAGTCAAATGAAAGAGTTCCATTCAATTACATCACATAATGGCAGAGAGCTAAAAACTGACAAATTTGCTTGTTTACAGATGTTGGACATCTAAATACTAAGATGGGTAAACTTGACTGCCTGGTATTAAATGAGGATATTAATATAATAGGCAACACAGCAACTTGGTAGAATGATGAGAATAAATAGGAAATGGTAATACCAGGGTACAAGATATATAGGAATGACAGAATAGGTAGCACTGGTGGGGGAGTGGCACTATATAGGAAAGAAAGCAAAGAATTACCTATTATAAAAATCTTAAACTAATCAAAATGTACCATAGAATCTTGATGGATAGAAATTCCATGCTTCAATAATAAGAATATAGGGCAGGAATATACTATCGACCCCCTGATCACGATGGTGATTGTGAAATGCTCTAGGAGATTAGAGGGGGTATAAACATAGAAAACTCAGTAATAATGGGGGATTTCAACTATCCCTGTATTGACTGGTATATGTCACCTCTAGACTGGATTCACAGATATAGTTTCTAGACACCATAAATGATTGCTTCTTGGAACAGCTAGTCCCGGAACCCACAAGAAGAAAGGCAATGCTTGATTTAGTCCTAAGTGGAACACAGACTCTGGTCCAAGAGGTGAATATAGCTGAACCGCTCAGTAATATAATTAAATTTAACATCCTTGTGGGGGAGAAAATACCAAAGAAGCCCATCACAACAATACTTAATATCAGAAAGGGGGAACTGTGCACAAATAAGGATGCTAGTTAAATGGAAATTAAAAGGTACAGTCACAAAAGTGAAATGCCTGCAAGCTGCTTGGATTTTTTTTAAAATACTACAGGAGAACAAAATAAAAACTGGTGAGAGGCATAAAAAAATCCCTTAAAAATTGGAAATTAAATCTTACTGAGGGAAATAGAGAGGGGCATAAACTCTGGTAAGTCAAGTGTAAAAGTATAATTAGGCAGGCAAAAAAGAAATTGAAAAGTAATTAGCAAAAGGCTTGAAAATTAACAGCATTTTTTAAAAGTATATCAGAAGCAGGACAACTGCTAAACTATTGGGCAGGGAGGGCCACTGAATGATTGAGCTGCTACAAGAACACTCAAGGCTGTTGAGGAGAAGCTAAATGATTTCTTTGCATTGCTCTTCACTGCAGAAGATGTGAGGGAGATTCCCTGATTACCTGAGCCATTGTTTTTAGGTGAAAAATCTGAGGAATTGTTCCAGATTGAAGGGTCAGTAGAGAAGGTTTTGGAATAAATTGATAAATTAAACAGTAATAAGTCACCAGGATCACATGGTATTCACCCAAGAGTTCTGAAGGAACTCAAATATGAAATTGCAGAAGTACTAACTGTAGTAGGTAACATCACTAAAACCAGCTTCTGGACCATATGACTGGAGGACAGCTAGTGTGATGCCAATTTTTCAAAAAGGCTCCAGAAGCAAGTCTGTCAATTAGAGGCCAGTAAGCCTAACTGCAGTATGAGGCAAATTTGTTGAAACTATAGTAAAGAACAGAATTATCAGATACACAGATGAATATAGAATCATAGGACTGGGAGAGCCCTTGAGAGGTCTTTTAGTCCAGTCCCTTCCACTCATGGCAGGACAAAGTACTACCTAGGCCATTCCCGGCAGGTGTTTATGTAACCTGCTCTTAAAAATCTCAAATGATGGAGATTTCACAACCTCCATGGTCAATTTATCCAGTGCTTAACCACCCTGACAGTCAGGAAGTTTTTTCTATTGTCCAACCTAAGCCTTCTTTGCTGCAATTTAAGCTAATTACTTCTTTTCCTATCTTCAGACGTTAAGAAGAACAATTATTCTCCCTCTTCCTTGTAACAGCCTTTTATGTACTTGAAAACTGTTTTCATGTCTCCCCTGAGTCTTCTCTTTCCCAGACTTAACAAACCAATTTTTTCAGTCTTCCCTCATAGGTTATGTTTTCTAGTTGCTAAATCATTTTTATTGCTCTTCTCTGGTCTTTCTCCAATTTGTCCACATCTTTCCTGAAATGTGGCACCCAGAACTGGACACAATACTCCAGTTGAGGCCTAATCAGCATGGAGTAGAGAGGAAGAATTACTTCTCATGTCTTGCTTACAACACTCCTGCTAATGCATCTCATAATTATGTTCGCTTTTTTTTTGCAACCCTGTTGACTCATATTTAGCTTGTGGTCCACTATGATCCCCAGATTCCTTTGGGTAGTCCTTCTTCTTACACAGTCATTTCCCATTTTCTGTGTGTGCAACTGATTGTTCCTTCCTAAATGGAGTACTTTGCATTTCTCCTTATTGAATTTCATCCTATTTACTTCAGACCATTTCTCCAGTTTGTCCAGATCATTTTGTATTTTAATCCTAGCCTCCAAAGCAGTTGCAGCCCCACCCAGCTTGATAATATCTGCAAACTTTATAGGTGACTCTCTATGCCATTATCTAAATCATGGATGAAGATATTGAATCAAACCGGACCCAGAACTGATCCCTGTAGGACCCCAGTTGTTATGCCCTTCAAATATGACAGTGAACCACTAATAACTTTCTGGGAACAGTTTTCCAACCACTTTTGCACCCACCTTATAGTAGGTCCATCTAAGTTGCACTTCCCTAGGTTTGTTTATGAGAAGGTCCAGCAAGACAGCATCAAAAGCTTTACTAAAGTCAAGATATACCATATCGTCCCCCCATCCACAAGGCTTGTTACCATGTCATAGAAAGCTATCAGGTTGATTTGACATGATTTATTCTTGACAAATCCATGCTGTTACTTATCACCTTATTTTCTTCTAGATGTTTGCAAATTGATTGCTTAATTATTTGCTCTATTATCTTTCTGGGTACAGAAGTTAAGCTGACTGATCTATAATTCCCCAGGTTATCCTTATTTCCCTTCTTAGAGATTGCCACTATATATTTCCTTTTTCAGTCTTCTGGAATCTCTCCCATCTTCCATGACTTCTGAAAGATAATCGCTAATGGTTCAGACATCTCCTCAGTCAGTTCCTTAAGTATTTTAAAATGTATTTTATCAGGTCCTGGTGACCTGAAGACATCTAATTTGTCCAAGTAATTTTTAATTTGTTCTTTCCCTATTTTAGCGTCTGATCCTAGCTCATTTTCACTGGCATTCACTATGTTAGATGTCCAATCACCACCAACCTTCTTGGTGAAAACTGAAACAAAGAAATCATTAATCACCTCTGCCATTTCCACATTTTCTGTTATTGTTCCCCCCTCAACAGGCCTACCCACTCTTGGTCTTCCTCTTGTTTCTAATGTATTTCTAGAATGTTTTCTTGTTACCCTTTATGTCTTTGGCTAGTTTGATCCCATTTTGTGCCTTGACCTTTCTAATTTTGTCTCTACATGCTTGTGTTATTTGTTTCTATTCATCTTTTGTAATTTGACCAAGTTTCCACTTTTTGTAGGAATCTTTTTAATTTTTAGATATTGAAAATCTTCTGGTTAAGTCAGGGTGGTCTCTTGCCATACTTCCTATATTTCCTATGCAGTGGGATAGTTTGTTCTTATTGAATTTCTTTGAACTGAATTTTCCTTAATAATGTATCTTTGAAAAACTGCCAATTGTCTTCAATTGTTTTTCCCCATAGACCTACTTCCCATAAAATCTTACCTACCAACTCCCTGAGTTTCCTAAAGTCTACTTTCCTGAAATCCATTTTCTTTATTTTGCTCTTCTTCCTCCTAGCATTCCTTAGTATAATGAACTCTACCATTTCATGATCACTTTCACCCAAGCTGCCTTCCACTTTCAAATTCTCAACCAGTTCTGCTGGGGAAGAGTCAACGTGTTTTTTGTAAAGGGAAGTCATGTCTCACCAATCTATTAAAATTCTTTGTGGTGATCAACAACCATATGGACGAGGGTGATCCAATAGTGTACTTGGAACTTCAGAAAGTCCTAGATGAAGTCCCTCATCAAAGGCTCTTAAGCAAAGAAAGCAGTCATGGGATAAGAGGCACAGTCTTTTCATGGATCCGTAACTGGTTAAAAGACAGAAAATACAAGGTTGGAATAAATAGTCAGTTTTCAGAAGGGAGAAAGGTAAATAGTGGTGTCATCCCCCAGGGATCTGTACTGGGACCAGGTGCTATTCAAAATATTCATAAATGATCTGGAAAAAAAAAAGGCAAACAGTGAAGTGGCAAAATTTGCAGATGATACTTAAGATAGTTAATTCCAAAGCTGACTGTGAAGAGTTACAAAAGAATCTCACAAAACTGGGTAACTGAGCAGCCAATGACAGATGAAATGCAATGTTGCTAAATGCAAAGTAATGCACATTGGTAAGATAGTACCAAATATACATACAAAATGTAAATTTTGTATGTATATTTGGTACTATATACTATATACTTGTGTATGTATATTTGGTCTAAATTGGCTGCTTTTACTCAAGAAAGAGATCTTGGCGTCATTGTGAATAGTTCTCTGAAAACATCTGCTCAGTGTGCAACAACAGTCCAAAAAGCTAACCAAATGTTGGGAATCATTAGGTAAGCAACAGCTAATTAGACATAAAATATCATAATAAATCCATGGTAGGCCCACACCTTGAATACATTTTGCAGTTCTGGTTGCCCAATCTCAAAAAAGATATATTAGAATTGGAAAAGATACAGAGAGGAGGAATAAAAAGATTAGGAGTATAGAACAGCTTCCATATGAGGAAAGATTTAAGAGAGTGGGACTTTTCAGCTTGGAAGAGATGACTATGAGGAGATATGAGAGAGGTCTACAAACTCATAAATGGTGTAGAGCAGTGGTTTTCAAATGAGTATGCAAGCTCTTATCAGAGGATATGCAAGAAAAACCCTGTCATGGAGGACGACACATTTTATTCAGTAAAGAGGTTTTCAAACTGTGGGGTGCCCCAGTGGAGAGGGCATGGAGAAACATTGGTGGGGGGCAAGCAGTGACGCCCAACATCTTGGGAAAATGCCGCATGGTGGGGTTTGGGGAGGGAGCGTCACCTCCACCCCTTGACTCACCTGACCAGGCCACCCAGCCTGCCTAGGTTGGATTGGGGAGGAAGGCACAACCAAAAATTGTAACTCAAGTGTGTGTGTGTGTGGGGGGGGGGGTGCTGAGGTCATTTTGAGCATCGCCACTCACCATCCTCCATGAACATTCCATGAATAATGAAGGGCTCTCTATCACCAGTAACATCTACTCTTTTCCTTCTTGGGTAATCTTAGCAGATATATCCTTAAAATATTTTTAAGTGTTCAAGCAGACTGAATTTTTTCTGCTTTTATTTATTTACTTTGGATATAATCATGTTGAACTATTACTTTTCAGCCAATAATGTGTCTGCTAATATCATGTTACAAGGTAAGTCGTAATCACTAGCCTGGAGTGAAATCCTCACTCCACTGAAGTCAATTGCAAAACTCTAATTGATTTCAGTGGGGTCAGGATTTCATCCTCTCTGCTTCAGGGGTGTAAAGAAATTGCCACAAGGGTCTATAGATAATAGTCCATCAATACATGTATACTGTTATGAAAACTAGCTAGGTGACTTATTGCATAGTTTTAGCTTTCTCTGAAGCATAACTGGAAGCAGAAAAACTGGTGAGATGGCCAAAGCTATGACCTAGGCCTGCAAGCCATATAATCTGTTTTGGACTTTGAGACTCCCACAATTTCTTCTACTCTCTCTCCTTGAACCTTTGTCCAACTGCAGGGCCCACTGCAATCTGAATTTTCAAATACTATGTCTGCCACACTGTAAAATTTTTCACATATGATAATAAAGGAAGAAAACACAGATTAACCCTGGGTTTGAGACTTTGAGGCATTTCAAATTAACAAATTAACTACCCTGCCCTATAGCGTTTTTCATTCCCAAAGAACATGCTTCCCTAATATGTCATGTTGAGCTGCAGGATGGCAGTGAAGTTCATAAATGTATAACAAGATACATTACACTTTGTAGACATATTGTGTGTAGAAAGGGCTAAAGGGTTTCATGGGATATCAGTGTTCACATTTCAGGATGGAACACACTACTTACTGCCTGGAGTTAGGAAGAAACTTGCCTTAGATACAGTAATACTTAAACATCCTTTATGGTGGATTTACATGCTCCCCTGAAGCATCTGGTACATTCCACTTTATGTAGCAGTGTGTCTGACTTTACCATTCCACTGATTCAGCATGGGAAATGTGGACCAGGACCTCATTGTACTAGGTGCTCTACAAAGTCAGAACCCAAATGATGGTTTCTGCCCCAAAGAGCTTATTTTACCTCCTCTTGCCAGGCATCTACAGTCATCGTGTCTTGACCATTTCCTTGAGCTCATATGAAAATAATTGGGCCATCCTATAGTATTCATTTTTGTATTGCTCGCTATGAGGGAGGTTTGGCATACTGCACTGAAGTCTCTCTCACTGCTTTTATTTCAAACTATTTTTTTAAACAAGTAGGATGAAGGTTGAAATAAAATTCAATATTAAGCCAAACAAAAAAAGCAGTCTTTAAACAAACATTAAAACCTGTAAAAAATGTATCACTGCACAGAAAAATCTCATTCCTTCATTTGAAACAGATGTGAAATTTCTAATATACCAGGTGGCATCTCAGAAGTACAATATAAAGTAAGTATGAATGTTATCTAGTGGCTTGGGCTGACTAGAAATCAGGGTTCCTGGTTTCCATTTCACATTCTGCCTGTAGTTCATTAAGGCCTGGTCTACAGGAGTGGGGAGGGTTGACCTAAGATACGCAACTTCAGCTACGTGAATAGCATAGCTGAAGTGAACGCATCTTAGGTTGACTCACCTGCCATCCTCACAGCCACAGCGGTTGACAGCAGGCTCCCACGTCGACTCTGTCTTGTGCCTTCTGGTGAGCTGGAGTTCCAGCGTCGACTTTGGGATTGATTTATTGTGTCTTGACATAACACGATAAATCGATCCCCAATAGATCGATTTCTACCCACCGACCCAGCCGGTAGTGTAGACATGGCCTCAGTGACATTGGTTATGCTATTTAAACTCTCTGGGCCAGATTCTCTCCTGGTGTAAACTGGCATATCTCCACCAAAGTAAAAAGATTTCCCTACTGAGGATCTGACACCGAGTCACAGATTCTCCATCTGTAAAATGGGGTAAAGGTACTTCCCTATCAATTTCAAAACTTGTTGAGTGCTCTGAGATACTCAGATGTAAGGCGCTGTAACGGTGTTTTAATTATAAAGTGATCACCATTAAAGAGTATTCAATTCACAGCTGTGACCACATAGCAATAGCTAAGAGATCAAACTATTTTCTTGTACTGACAATAAAACATAACTGCCACTTTGTGGCAAGTGTTGGTTGATAATGAGTGACTTCTGTATATTAAGAATAACTACACAATTTAGACAACAGTGGCCCAAATTCTCTTCCATTTCTCCAGGTGTCCATTTTGTACAGGAATGGAGTTAGGGGGAGTAAAGATGTCTTTAAGACACTTTTGATCTTTGCCATATTTTTGGCACACCTTCTGGCACAAGTTAGAGCAGTCTCAGGAATGCTGTAACCTATTTCAACTTCAATGGCCCTCCTTAATTTTGGCAACTGAGGACAGCTGTATCATGTATGCTCTGAACATTTTACCCTCCTTCCCCAAACAGCCCATTGTACTACATTTACACCAGGGGATTTAAATGAAGAGCTGATGTGGAGCTGTTTTGACAGCTCTATGCTACCAAGGCTATTCTCTAGGGAGCTCTTTCTGCCACTTATGTGTCCCCTTTACAGCACTGGCATAACACAAAAGGCAAGAGAAAAATTCAGAATCTGGTCCATAGTCTATAGTCTTAGAGTAGCTCTAAGGTACTCACTCTCCTTCACCAAATATACATAATTTTATTTTCATTGTCTTTTTATTTTTGTATTGTTGAACACAATATTCATCTGTTGCAGATAATTCCATTATTTAAAGAAGGATTTAATGAATCCACAAGACAGGAATAAAACTCGTAAAAAATGCAAGTGATATGTACATTCCTCAGAAAGACTAGGTCATCAGGTCAAGCTCTTCAATGTATGCTTCACAATGATTTGCAGCATTATATCTAGAGTTCAAAACTACCTGTCCAACTGCAAAGCTTAAGTAACCAGTCTGTCAACGTATATGCCTTTAAATTAGCACTCTGATGACTCTTAAAATATTTTCACTCTTTAATGTAAACTTTTCAGACAAAAGTCCCTTAGAGAACAAGGACTCTATACAACCAAAATAGAAAGAGGTTGCCTCTTTTTCAGTCTCACATATTTAAGTACAGCTAACACTGCACAGATGCTAGCAGCACTTTCGCCTGAGCAGTAGCCTGCTTTCTAAACTTATAGCAATTTGTAGTTCAAAGCAGACTGTGATGTCATTTACCTAATGTGAGGTAGCAGTGCCTATTATTTATAATAGGTGGCCCTAGGTTGCATTCCAAGATCTGATATTGATACACTTGTGAGTTTGAGCAGCCACTAAGGGTCAGCTAGGAGTTAAGTGCATACGCACTTTTGAAAACCCTACTGGACACCTAGCTGCACCTTTAGGAGCCCAAATAAAATCAGGCCTTAAGGCCAAAGTTTCAAGAACCCTGGAGTTAGGTATCCAAATACCTTTGAGGAGCTGGGCCTACGTGCCTAAGATTAGGCCCCTGATTTCATAATTAGGCATTCAAATAAAAGTAATTTGATATTCAAACTGTAGGCATCCCGGTTTTAAAATTATGTCCTTAATCTTGCTATTTCTCAATTCACTCATAAAATGTATATACATACTAATCTGTATTATTATTAGTATTGTTGCATTCTACTTAGCAAGATTTCTATTAGCTTTGGGTGCTATAGATAACAGTATCTAAGTCCTCATGATTTAACACAGCATGAAACAAAACAGATTGGGCTGTTAAGGTCATATTTTCCTTTACAACTTAACCACTAGATATTTCAGATACCTAAATGAAGCAGCAATAAATCAGAGATCTAAAATATTTTATTATTTTTTATTATTATTAATTATTATTATTATTATTATAAGAAGAGAGTTCTATGGAGATCAAAGAGAACAGTCAAAAACCCAAGTTCATATATTTAGTACAGTTGAGTATGCTAGGCCAAAAATATAATATGATTTTTTTTTTTTTTTTAGTGGACAGTTAGGGCCTTGGTACTACAGCAATGGGGACCTTACTACTATAATGGTAGAGAGGTAGATCAGATCCAATCAGATTTTTGTTCAAAGAAAACGTCTAATAATAGAAAATACACTGAATCACAATTGTTACCAAGATATTTTGATGCTCTAGGCTTTCAGAAATCCCAGTAAGATTCATGTATAGGTCCCTTTGAAATACAATATATCTGATGGATTAAATTAAGTAGATCCTGTTCAATTCCTTTTCTGTAATTCACAAAGATATGTAAATCTGTCACATTGCATACATAGTAACTGATGCCTTTTCAACAAAATGGCTCTCATTGCAACCTTTATTCCAGCTACAGAAGTATATTATTAGTTATTTTAGACAGTACTGAAGATGTTTCCAGCTTAATCTAATGCACCCTCTGGGTCATAGCTGAACAAGTAGCATTTATGAAAAGTAATTTTCGCTTACTGTCACATCATTACAAGCTGGTTCATATTTATAGTATATATGAAATGGGATTACCATTTCAATGTGAAGTCTAGAAAAATGGAATTTGTCATTAGAAAAGGTCTTACACTTTCTAATCACAATAGTAGAATGAGAAACTTTCTTGAAGTTTTGGATACAAAGTATCATCTGGATGAGTATGATTAAGTCCCAGTAAGATTAACAGGACTTGTGTGTATGTGCCAATGGAACACATTAAAAATGTATATACTCACTGGTATATATATTCTGACAAATAACTGTTCAAGTATAATACACAATAAAAGATACAGATTTGGTCTATTAGCTCTCTTACATTTTTAATTTTGAACCATGGAATCTAATGGGTCATGAGTCGTTACAAAATTTAAAGTTAATGCAAATATTTTAAGAAACAGGTTCTGCATACTTCATTTTGTACCGAAGTCTCATTTCACATTGCGATTTTTTAAAAAGGATAGCAAGAAGGGACAACAGGTGCCATTGCTTAATTTTTTGATACATCATCATTCTATGCATCGCTGAAAGTGATGTGGATTCTCCAGATGTACATATATTCTGCAGCTGTGATGGGAGGTTCCTAGAAAAGCAAGTTTTTCATGTATATTTAAAAAATATGAATACAAGATTGTCAGGACTCCACACCCTGGAGTTTTGGGCAGCAAGCCACCCCATTTTCCTCAGCTATCAGTTGTTTTCAGGTGGAAGAGGAAGTGTTCATTCCTTGTCTGACTAAGAGCAGCTGAGTCAGACATAAAGGACAAGGAAATATAAGGTCAACAAAACAGCTTTGTGAACTTCATGCAGGAAGGAAGAAAGAATCTTCAAGAGTCTGTTTCCCTATTAACAGGGTAGGAGAAAGGGCAAAGGAAGATGGGTATGTTCAGTCTAATTAGTCTCAACAGGGATGGGAAGAAAGGCAAAGGAGCAAGAATCTCTTTCTCCTTCACAGCATTTAGCAGGAAAGGAGCATCTTTCTGGACAACAATCACCCTGGAGGTTTTAAACAGATATGGGGAAGATGAGATAAAATTAGGGAAATGAGTGAGTAAAAGGGTGATTAAAAGGAGAGGTTTCACAAGTCCTGGTTAAAAATATAATGAAATAATAAGAATCAGAATACATTATTAACAATTTGGAGAAAATGAGAAAAGGAAACAACAGACAGTGGAGGGAGAAGGAATAAGAAGCTGAAAGAAAAGAAAAGATTAAGGAAAGTTAGTCTAATCCACTCTTTACCTGTGAGAAGAGAAGAAGGATCATTGAGGGTGTTTCACACTTTGCTACTTCCAGTTCTCAAGACCAGACATCTGAAAGACACATTATTTCACATCCCATACATTATTCCTGACTAACCTAGACACATTTCTCAGAAGGTTTTGTGTTCAAAGACTGAAAAGAGCACTCCATTTCCTTCTGCAACCAATGGCAGTTGTGTTATTGGAAATTTACAGTCTTCGTAATTATAGGCCTTCCTTTCTTCTGCTAACAACTAGGGGATGGTGTCAGCCTTTAATAAATGGCTGGCCAGACACAAAATTATAGAGAGTCTAAGACTTAGCGAAAGAGAGAATTAAAAAAAAATGCACAGGGGAAAAACCTTTAATCAGATCTTTATAGAGTTAGGGTATGTAATGCTCTGCTTGTAAAGTGATGAGCACCTATCGAGTTAATGGGGTATCAGGGAGCTAAGCAAACAGTGCTCAACATCTTACAGGAATGGGCCTTAAATAGCATGCGCCAGATCCCCAGCTGGCATAAATTGTCATAGTTCCCCTGATGTCAATGGGCCTATGACAATTCACAGCAGCTGAGGATCTGCCCCCATAAATCTTTCTGAAACATGCTCAGTCCTATAAAATAATGCATTTCATTACTGTTACATTTGGAGTTCTGCCACTGTAGTTAAAGAGAAAATAATTAATATTTTATTCTTTCAAAAACAGTTCTCTTTGAATGAAGGTCCAATGGGGCTGGAGGGAGCTGGAGAAATGTAACTTATCAAAATCATCACCTCAAAGTAACAGAAAATATAACTACTCAATTGTGGCATACATTTGGTGGGAAAACCACAAAATGTTTGCTTAAATTTTAAATAGGGCTCTGTGATTCTAAAGTGTATAATGAAGGAAGAAAACAACTCAAATGATAAAAGTTATCTTTAGTGAAAATTTCACATTAGCGCAGAGAAAACAAAACATGGAAGATATTTCTTAGCCATGCATCAATTAGTAATAATCATGTTTTTATAAAAAATGTAATAAGAAAACTTTTTCAAAAGAAAGAATTAAGAGATGTGGCTATTTACTCAACTGTCTCAGTACTCAATGAAGCACTTAAGTGTCTGCAATTTTCAAGGTGTTTTGAAATTTCTATTAATTTGTTGAATGTTTTGTAGCTCAATAAAAAGACAGTCTAATCAGTTAATAGTGAATCACAGCTGTATACACCTTTAATTCAAACACAGTAAATAAATATAAATTGAAATGCACACACTTTCACTACTATTTATTATCGTTGCCAGAAGGTGGAAGGAAGCAACTGATGTTTGGGGAAATTAATGTGTTTATCATTACTTTCCTAAATTGGTTAACACACTTGTGCTCTCGTATGCAAATGGTGAGAACTACTGATGAACACCAGTTTTCAGGGTGGGAAGGATTTACAAACCACAGTTTGACAATGGGGTGTGTTAGGGTGACCAGATGTCCCGATTTTATAGGAACAGTCCCAATTTTTGGGTCTTTTTCTTATATAGACTCCTATTGCCCCCACCCTCAGTTTTTTCACATTTGCTGTCTGGTCACATAAGGGCTTTCTCTTTACCTCGGGAACATGGTTCTTGGTGGCAGTTTTCATAAACTTTGTGAAGCCGAAAATTGTTGGGCGATAGCCGAGATATGACTGTACCTCTTTGTTACCCACTTGGATTAGGGGACATTTTCTGTTTTGTAGAAACATAAGACTGGTGTAAATTTCAGCCTTGCTGAAAGCACCCCTTGCTTGGACCCAAACCTTCTCCAAGACCACAGTTTTATTGGGGTGTTTGAGGCTTAGGAATTGAATCTCATTTAACCTGTGGTTTGTATTGGTGCTGGTGGAGTGGAGCTTGAATGTGACATAAAGGGGTAAATTTACAAGGTATTTAGTTGCCTAAAGATACATAAGTGCCTGGTAGGATTTACAAAAGAGTCTAACCAAATTAGGCATCTAATTCCCATTGAAGCCAATGGCTGTTAGGCACCTAACTGGCAAAGATGCTTTATTAAATTTCACAAAGTGTCAATCTGCATCTTAAGGTGCCTATTTAGCTTTGTAAAACTGCTCCAAAGTGCAACAAACTGAACTAGTTTTCTGCCAGGTAACAGATGAAAGGTTTTCCCTCCTGAGAACTGGTTAAAAGTCAAGACCTATGTTTCAACCAAAACTGAACTGTCATGCCGATTTCATTCTTTAGCCTCTCAATGGCAGGTTCAGTTATAAGAATATTGTAGCTTGAGTTTTAAAATAAACAAACATACACAAGTAAAATGACACACAGATCACTACACACTAGTATACTGAAAACAACCCTCTGAATAATATTTTGAATGCCAGCCACTAAATCAGCAGGTATCCCACACAACAATCATGCATTTCAAACTTCAAAAAATGTTGCCACAACAGTTCAAAATCAATAGATGAAACATTTTGATAACTAATGTGAATTTGCTATTAACTAATTCATTTCACACAACTCCCTGGACAAATTATTGTTCATAACAATGGGAAGTAAGAAAAGGAATAAATAATAATTATAATTGAGGTGCCTTAAAATAGCTGATGAAAACATCAATATGATAAAAATATGTTGCAATTATTTTTTAAAGCACAAAGGGTATGGACATTAGGATTCAAAACAAAGAACAATTAACACTTCCTACAGTGTTGTAATAAAAGTCATCTACCCAAAAACTATTTTAATGCTGTTTTAACGAACAGTTCTATGAACTGAATTTCCTACAGTACAGACTGATTTTCCAACTTGATATGCACACAGAGTAACTATACACAGGAAAACCTCCACACATTGAAATGAGAATATTTCCTTACAGTTCTGATATAGGTTCTATTTAAGGGGCTGATCCAAAATCTACTTAAGTGAACTGAAAGCCTCACAGTGAACTGAAAGCCTGACAATGACTTCAGCAGGCACTAGATAAATCCCTAAATCCTTAAAAGGATTCATATTAGATTCAGATTTGGCCAGATTGACAAACAAATTAGATGTGAAACAGTATTTGCAAAATATACTCACAACTATACAGCAGGTGTACTTAGAAAGTTCGTAGTTCACTTCTAGACATATTACTGGTTCCAAAGAGAGTTTTCATTTCAAGTCCAGGGCATATTGCTGGAGTCAGCAATGTCTCTACAACTGGAATGAACTTTTTACTTGTGTCCACTCTGTGTCTTATTTGGGTGTACTATGAGAGTGGTTGCATATGAAAACTATCAGGTACCCCCGCACATAAACAGCAATTCTATCCATATATGCACTCATTTCCCCAGTTTCCACATGCAATCACTGTAAATTAGATACACATTTCATGTACTCAATTACATGCTGAAAATCTTTCTCCCAGAATGATCTTTTAAATGATCATGAATGGCATAGTGTGCCCACTTTTATGAAATGGGGTATAGTTCACGTTGGGTTCTTCTGAAGTGTTTATGTGTCTTTTACTTTTACATTTAAATAATCTCCAAACAGACTGCAATGTTGGTGCAGTGATGCTTTTCCAAACTAGTTGATCTATTTCTGAACATTGTCAGCAAGACTGAAATGATTTCTAATATAAAAATTATCTGAAGAAGTTTTCTGACATGTACTGTCTGTGACAGAAACCAAATGTTTTTGACTATAACGATGGAGTTTCTGATTATGAATGAAATCCTGGCAAACAAGTAAAAATGCTGTAATATATCTAATCCCATTAGGTATATCCTTGGTATCACCAGTTTAGCCAGTGTTCTGAGAGCAACCTCTTGTCAGCTGGCAGAAGAATGCCCACAAATTATTCAAATGTATCAGGAGGATCTGTGAACAGAATAGCAATTCAGTGTTGCCAGGGTGCTAGAAGCTTGGAATAATAGAGGCTGCTGTAGTTTTTAATCCCTTGCCAGCGGTAGCAAGGAATAGCTCTCATTTTCTGCCTTCAGACATAGTCAAACAGAGTTGGGAAAGATGTAAGAAAGTTTACAGAAGGGCACAGGTATGCTGAATACGCCTTACCTCCTATATCTTCATGCAAGAACTTGGACTGATGGTCAGCTGGACATGAGACTATTGCTTTTAGGCCCAAGGGGCACCAATGTGGGCCATAACTTGATGGCCAGTTGGGATCCCTTTGTGTCCCAAGGTGCCCATTTTTCCACTCACCTCCAAAGGATGATCAAAAACTTTCTGGCCAGTGAGAGGGAAGGATGATCAGAATGTTACCATGTATATGGGGATTTTCCAAGTGTTTAAGTGAGTGTCCAGTATAGCCAAATTTACCTCCTGGGCACTTCTATAGTGCTGATCTGAGAAAAAGATGATGAAATGTCTGAGACAGGATGCCCAAAGAAGACATCCCTCTTGTTCTGATCTCCACATAGATAGTTTAGTAGGCCAAAGTGGACTGTTCAAGTTCAGTGTGCCAAAAGATGTATGTACCAGCCACAAACTCCATTTAATGGGGATGGCACACATATACCAAAGGGAAAAGTTTGGCACAAAGTACGGGCACTTCAAAAAAATAAGAAATTTGGGTCTTACATACAATGCACAAGAGTAATGTATATTTATTTCTCCCTTTAAAGTCTTTTGCGAAATGGTTATTTAATCAAACATATTTACCTTGCACCCATCCTGCAGTGCTTACTCAGTCAATGGCAGTTTGGAGTAAATACTATGGGATTTGACTCTTTCCAACTCAGGACCTTTATAAGGCCCTTAAGGCACTGAAAGAGAGTCCATATAAAATACACAATGAGAAATGAGCTATGGCTAAGAACGAGTGTAGCAGAAAAGCAGTGGTTCCATATTACCAAATATGGATAACTCTTAATTAAAAGGCTTTGCATTTGTGCATTTTTTACTCATTGGTGTGGCAGCATGCTGGAGAAAACACATATGTGATGGCTGATATAGGTATACTGTATATCTGATGGAAAACAGAGATGTGTGAGCATATACAAGAAGATGAAATCTGGCATTTTGTACCACTTTTGCACTTTCATACTAAGTGATGATATATTAAAAGTAACTAGGACAGAGTATTATATCGATCTCCATCATTAGGACGTTTACACTGCTAGATATATTGCTCAAGAACTTACTGCAAATGGGCAGCAGCCAACAAATTGGAGGTCCAAATTCTATCCTTCATTGTGCACATAATGGCGGCTGACATTAATGGAAATCAAGTGCATATATCAACCCCTGTTATTCTGATCATTTAATATTACCATGGTCAGGACTCTCCTAAAGACCAAAGTCTGTTTTTCCCTTGCTCCATACATGGAACTTCCGTTAATGTCAATGAGTTTCCAATATGCTGAGTGAGGAAACAAGAAACCCATACAGTCTTTTGGAAAATAATAGTCATAAACACTTTTATGAGCCATAGAAACTCAAAAACACTAACAAACATGTACAGCCCACAAATAGTTTTTTTTTAATTTGGAGAAAAAAAATGAAGGCTAACCCATTCCAATAATGAGAACTTAAACGCTGACATTCCACAGCAAGTTATTTACAGTTAAGTTCTTAAACTTCTACAAAGAGTGGTTCACAATGGAAACTGAGACAATCTCACCTTTAAACACAGCATCACAAACTGAAGCACTATTATAATCATGAAACTCAGGGACAAAAAAACCTGCCCAAATTTAAAATAACCAACTTTGGGAAAACTTAAAGATTCAGATCTTCAACAGAAAAAAAAAAGAGAGACAAAAAGAAGAGATGAAAAGAAAAGCCCTAACTTGCCAAAACAGTATAATTAAGGCCCTACTTGAATTGCAAAATGATTGTCAAAATTGCAGCTGCGTTGCAAACAGGCCATGGAAAATTGCAGAAAAGTAATAATAGACCTTATTATTTGTGGTAATGAAGTCCAATATTACTTTTCGATGATTTTCCCCTGTTAACTGCCCAGGGCTCTGACTGTCAGCCCCACACATGATGGGGCTACCACTGTCCAAACTGCGGTGAAAGCCTAATATTGTGGAATATGCAATTTCCACAATATTGCAAGTTAAGCAGGGCCTTAAGTATAATGCAGATATTAGCTGAATAAAATCTACTAAATATATCATATTTCTATGTGAATATTTTTGTTCGAAACAAAAGTATCTGCATCAAACAAAAATAAAAGCAAAGGTTCATTTTATAAAAATGTCTTCTAATCAACTCAAGTGTGCTGTTTGAGGATCTAATTTATTATTAGGTTGTGATGAACTAATTTAATTAAGTCAGAATCCAGGATACTTTTCACAATATGTACTTCACATGGCTTTATAATGAATTAAACCTTTTTTTTCCCATTTGTATTATATCCATTCATGTTCTTTATATAAAGAAATTGGGGGAAGATCAATTCCCAGATCTTTTAGTGTTGTATTTTTCATTATATGTCATTCATACAGTTTGCACAAAGCAGTAAGGATGGTCCAATCTCCAAACTTTTGGGTTCACCTTCAGTTCTGAATATGGGCAAAGGTTCCAGGAACTTCAAGGAACCACTAGAAAAATATACAGACCCTTTCTCCTCCCTCTGTCTTCTCCTGAAACATTTCCCCGCAGAAAATGGTACAAATATTTAAGCTATCCAAGAAATGCTCAATGTATCTTCAGTTCTAAACACTGAAAAAGATCCCAATGATATTCCTGTTTGTCTTTTCCCTAGTAATCAGTCTTCTGCTAGTTTTACTCAAGTGGGATTCATTAACATAAAGATAGCCACATCAAATATTTTTATGACTATTTTTCACAAGTATTCTGAAAGTAACATAGTATTGTGTGAGCGTAGGAACTTAGGTGTGAATTCCAAAGTTTTTATTGGTGTTGAAATTCACCCAGTGTTTATGACTTTAACGCAAATTTAACTATTTCATTTAATACCCAAACAATAAACAATTTACTATAACTGGTTTAGGAAAGAAACCTGGTGAAACAAAGAATTTACTTTTCAAATGCAGCATTTTTGCATACTTCCTTTGCTCTTAATGCTGCATTTTATTCAGGCTTTATTTTAATATTTTTATAAGGCCAAGAAAAAACTAAAAAAATTGCTGCCCACACTGCTCCAGAAGAAAATTAACGCAAGAAATACAGAACTTTAAGAATAAAATGTATTTTATATAATTGGAACACTGACAGTTGAGCCAAAATTACTTCAGCTGTCAGACAGTGAAAATATATTGTATGTGAAAGTGTATGTATTTTGCCAACACTTTAGTGTTTTAGCCATCTTCACATAAATACCACTATTCTTGTAGTGGTAGATTACTTGAATCAATTCCTCCTCCAACCTAGAATACACTGAAAAGCAGTTTTAGGAGTTTACATTTAAGTCTGCATTTTTAAAAGGACTTATTTTTTTTATTAGCACCTGACTTGATATTGACAATTCTTCCCTAAGGTTTCACTCTGTGCACTAGAATTATTTCGCTATTTTAAAATACGCTAGATTATTTACCACAAATCATGGATTTTCAACCTGGGGTTGTGTCCTAGGATTGTCAACCCTCCAGGATTGTCCTGAAGTCTCCAGGAATTAAAGATTATGTCATGTGATGAATCCTCCAGGAATACGTCCAACCAAAATTGAACAGATATCAGGAGGTCACGACCTCCCTGCCTTTTCCATATGATTAAATGTAAGATGGTGTCTCAGTTAGTTCCAGGCTACATGAGAGTAAAGAAGGATCTCAGCATGGAAAAGATTGAGGACCATTGGTCTAGACCATACAGTCAGAAATAGAAAAAATTACCAATGTATTCAGATCACTAGGTCACAGAACAAAATCAAGATCAACAAAATGGAACACTTCCAAGTCTTAGTAACAAATGGGAAAAATCAAATAGGACTTTTTAAGCTTCTATTTTGCCAAAATATTTGATTTTGAGGTTCTTTCTTAATTGGTTCATACTGACTTCACCCCTTTGTTCCTCTCTTTGTCTCTCCCTTCCACTCCCCCTACCCCTCTTGGTAGTGAAATTGTCAAACAGCAGTTCAAAAATGGCCAGGAATGGAATATAGACGCATAAAAGTAAAAATATTGTCTTTATATAAACATTTTAAAGAAAATAAGAACTTACTCTGAAAGTTCATCAGAAAAATCCAAATATAGTTTAGAATTATGTTCAATTTAAACTGGAAGGTCTAATTGAAGATTTATAAGTCGGTAAATAAAATATATAAATCAGGAAGTTTAGGAAAGGAATTCAGTTCAGAGGACAGGGAATCAGAACATATATGGTTGAGATATACAGCCAATGGGAAGAGTGAGTAGGTCCTTCAGTCCGACTGTATGGCTTTGCAATATTCAGTTTGGATCTGATTTCCAGAGGTTCTGATTACCCAGATGCTGGTCTTAGTCACTGGGGTATAAATATTGGGTTGCTCTCTGGACAATGCGTTGATGGAGTCAGCCCAGATTTATCCCAGTTTAAATTAGATAAGGATAGAATTTTCCCTTCTGCAAAATGGAGATAACAATTATGTACGACATAGGGGTGTTATAAGTCTTAATGAAATGCTCTGAGAGCCTTGGATGAAAGAAGAGAGGTGAGGGATAAGTGCAAGTATTTAAAAAAAATCTACCCATAATTACTCCAGTTAAATTTTAAAGAGATAATTACAAATGGCAACAGGCCTTACTTGAACAACTTGAGCCTTGTCTACAATTGGCAAATAGTTTTGTTTAACAAAAGTATCAATTAGACCTGATCTTAGCTGGATTTGGTTATGTGGTGCATAAAATAATGGTAGGCTATCCACGTGACGATTCCCAACACTGATGGAGTTGAACCACTATTAACATCAGTAGGAAATTTTCCTATTGCAGACCATCCTAAAGCTCCTGTCCCTATGTTGTTGCTAGTTACTGCTGCAGATAAGGAGAGCTATTAAAAATGGAGTATCCCAAAATCATTCCTCTATGCTTTGTTTCCCACCAGCCCCGCAGCAGTGCTATGAACAAAATCAATGCCATTTGAACAAAGTCACTTTTTCAGAGTATAGCCCAGTGGGCCAGCTTACCTCTATTATATTCATTGCTTTGCATTTTATTCTGCTTTATTATATTCAGCAGTAACGCAAGGAACCTACAGGCTCATATCCTGTAAGACATTGGCTTCAGCACTTCACATGAGGCCTACGAACTTTGGCACAGATAAACTTAGGTAATTCATAAGCTTTGGGGAACTGATAGTAGAATGTAGGGGTGGAGAGGTGGGGGATTTTGTCTATAATGACATCAGCCAGCCACAGAACATGAACTGAAAGCAGCTTCTGGAAGGTTTTGGATGGAACATCCGACCGCAAGAGGGTCATGGCAACAGATTAATGTATATGGTAATGGCATGAAATCATAAACTAACTATAGAAGAAGTACACCTTAACACTGGTAAGGAGAGGAAATACAAATAAGGAAGAGGGGAGAAACCCCTACTGAATATGCATTAGATATGGTAAGGTCAGCGTAACATATTATAAAGGTGGCATCCCAGGGCAGTAGGAGGGACAGGTGTAGCTCTGGGGTAGGGCCAGAATGATTGCTGCTGGTGAAGATGAGGATGGTGATGAGGAAGATGATGGGTAACATTTCAGGTTGTTCTGCAAGGGATGCGGGTGTGTGTATGGATGTTCAGATATACTTTCTGTATTATCTCTACCTACCTTACTGAGTCAGAGTTTGTGTGACTTTGCTAAACATATTAATAAATTATTTATATGTAAATATAGAAGTTCTTATAGTGTGAGTGTCGCACCTGTGCACATTGGGGTTCCCAGCTACAAAATAATTTTAATAGTGGGCCTGATCTTGGGACAAGAACCTGTCAACTCTCAAAGTGATAACTGGAATTTTTTATTCATAATTTATAGATCAGGCTGCAAGAGAAACTATGATTCAATAAGCATTTTTTGTCATCTTTCTAAAGCAGGCGACCTTTGGCACACAGCCCATGAGGGTAATCCACTGATGGGGTGCAAGACATTTTGTTTACATTGACCGTCCACAGGCATGGTCCCCCACAACTCCCAGTGTCTGCAGCTCACTGTTCCTGGCCAACGGGAGCTGCAGGAAGTGGCAGCCGCACGTCCATGCGGCCCACTGCTTCCCGCAGCTGCTTCCCCCAGTGGCCGGGAATGGCAAACTGCAGCCACTGGGAGCTGCGGGGCGCTGTGCCTGTGGATGGTCAATGTAAACAAAATGTTTCGTGGGCCACCAGTGGATTACCCTGATGGGCCGTGTACCGAAGAATGCCGATCCCTGCTCTTAAGTATGGCTGTGAAAGCAATGGCTGTGGGAATAAGGAGATATGGGCTAATACGTATTTCTTGAACAATTAAACAAAATAACTATTACTGAGATTCTGTGACTTTCTCAGACCCAATGCTTAGCCACTCGAAAAAAAATTGTCAGTCTTGCGCTCCAAGTTTTTTCTCCGTTGGTTTTTTTTTGGTGGGTGCAGATTATATCTATCTCCAAGAGCTACAGAAAAATATTCACAGATAACTTCCATTTATAAACTGTGTCTATCCCAATCAGTAGATGTGCATACAACTTCCACAATGCCATAAAGTCAGCCATAACATTAAAGAATATCACCTAGAGAGACTGACCTCTCCTACCTCCTCTCTTCAGAGGAAATCAAGTCAGGTCTTTAACTGCTTTGCTGAATCAGGACTCTAATCTATATGCTTCAGTTCTCTAGCTGTACAATTTCTTTTCTCCTATCCTTTATCTGTCTTGTTTAGTTTTGCTGCAATCTGTCCAGGTAGGGACTGTTTCTTACTATGCATTTGTACTGTGTTTGCATAGGGGAGCCCGGACTTGGCTAGGGGCTCTAAGCACTATAGTAATAGGATTAATTCATAATAAGGTGAGATATTACCAGGTCTAGTAGCCTTCTGCATTATATGAATAGGGAATATCTGCTCAGACCAGCAATAACTTATCTACAGGTAAGAAGTTAAAATAAATTGAACTGCAACCACTGTCTGTAAATATAAAATAATCCATGCTGGCCATTCTCATTCCCACCATCTTTCATGAATGGGATGTTTTCTGTAGGGAACAGGGCACAATGAAGCTCGTAGGGAATCTAGCTCACTGCCCAATCACAGCTGAATTAATGGAAGCCACATGACTGGAAGGCCCATGATGTTCTTTTGATTCCCATTGACCACAGGGCATGGGCCTTAAAAGAAGATCTCCAGAACATCAAGAGTCACTTTCTCTTTTACTTCCCTCACATTACCTCCAATCCACCATGCAGCTAAGAGATTTCCTGTCATTTTCTCCTTTGCCTGGCTTAGAGCCAGGTGTCTCATGAGTGAGGACTAGATTATTTTCTTTTCTGTATCCAGTAATAATTTCACTCCTGATGGGACACAAAAAATAGTCTATAAGATACAACAGCTCACTAGAGTCTTTTTTTAACAGCTTTTGGAGCTGTCACATAGTACAGCATATGGCAATCTATGTGGAGAGGTTACAATGTAAAGCCAAAATAATATTTTGATAGAGATTGTGGAATAAATTGATTGGAAAGATTTGGAGGAGGAGAGTGAAGACTTTTGATGCTCAGAAAGAGAGATGTCATTCCAGCAGAAAGGAGAAGCATAGAAAAAAGCATGAAAGAGACAGTAGGATGACAAGACAAAGGGAGCAACAAGGTGAAAAAAAATGGGCAGGGTAGAACCCAATGAGATAAGATGAGATGAGACTGGAACTGTGTAGAACCTTACGAGCGAGGAGACTGAGTTAACGTTGTCATTTTAACAAAATTACTTTTCTGACAATTACTTCATTTTAAGTCCGCAGAGGTTGGGTGATCAGATGTCCCGATTTTATAGGGACTGTCCTGATATTCAAGGCTTTTTCTTGTATAGGCACCTATTACCCCCAACCCCCATCCCGATTTTTCGCATCTGCTATCTGGTCACTCTACCCAGAGGAGACACGGGACAATTCTTGTTCCATCCAATCCAATTCATGCTCGCTAACCAAAATTGAAACTCTTTTTTTAACTGACATTAAAAATTATCTGAGAAACTATTTGACAGTAAAGATAAACTATTTGCAAATGTTAATCCAACTACTCTGCTTCTCTCTGACAGTTCTACGGCTTAATGGCTGAACTCTTCATGAAACATCCTATAATTCACATAAAGGTATTCATGGGCTGCTATATAAATTCATAGTTCATATCTTGCCACTTGTCACTTTGGGTTTTCACCTATGATCAGTTACAAGTTAACCGGTCCTATATTTCCTGGACAGAATGATTGATCAGAAAAACCATTTCTTAGGTGTCTTACACAAATACACCTGATCTCTTAACACTGTTTCCATTTATTTCTTCTCTATTCTTTTATCTGACTCTTTAAAAATCTTTTTTGATTATCTAATATGAAGCCCAAAGCAATCAAGGGGGAGATTTTTATAGAAGCTTAAAGGATTTTTCAATGGGACTTGTGTTCCTAAATCCCTTAGGCACTTCTGAAAATCTCCTATCAGTCTTCCAAATTTTATGTGGTTATTCTTAATATTCAGAATTCTTTTAACTATTTATAAAGATACAGTAAATCAGTGTTAGGAACACATCCTAAGTTTTAAAAGAATGGAGAATGGGTGAAAAAGGTAAAATGTGCCAGCAAAATTCACGATTCTGTGAACTACGGGATGAACTACATCTGTAACAGACATAGAGAATAGTATTTAAGGTTAGAAAGACTGATCCATTTTTTTTAAAAAAAGAAAGTTTGATCTAATTCCCAGATTCACCTACCAACTATATTATTCATCTCTTCCTAGTTCTAGGGTTGGAAAAACACAAGTATCAAACTACATTAAAAGCCATTCTACTGTATTTAACAGACAGCTCAAATATCTAATTTTTCTACTTTCTTGATGTTGGGCTCCCTTGACTTATTTTTGTATTTGGTCTCTGTAGTTCTTAATCCAACCTATCCATTTTGTGGAGCATATTCTCATCCCTTGTCTCTGTGAATGCTAGAAACATTATTTTGTTCCATTATAAACATACGTATTTGCACTTTGTGTCTATGAAAAAACAAGCATTTTAATACAAAGGGTTGTTAAAATAATTGTAAATACATTTTTTTTCAAATGAGACTGCAAGGCCAATAAAGTACGAAGGAACATTGGGGCTGTTGGTTGCTAGCAACAGACTAGCTGGCTAGCACAGCAAAACAGTGTCAAGTCAGGAATGACTCAAAACTTCTGCTTCTAAAACTAATGAGGCTAATTACAATGTGGACATAGCACAATCACTTGGGGGTGCAGGAGAGCTTAGCCATGATACTCATCAAGTACTACATTTTAGCAGTGACAAATTAAGTTCACAGTTAGCTTGGTGTTTTTAAATAAGGCAAGTATAGAGAACATATTGTATTATCTGAGATGGAGAGGAAAACTCCCATCTTATGTCACACAATCAGACTGGGGATCAGAAGGACAGGAAAAAGACTTTGTGCTGAAAGGGAGGCAACCACCATGATATAAAAAGTCACTGCCTAAGACAGTTCTTTTTCAGGTTGAGAAGCATGGCGCAAAAGAGCAGGTATGGGTTGGCAGAAGTGAAGACTCCTTCCTCTGACAGTGAAACCTTTGTTAGGTTCTGAAAGTGTATGAGCAACTTGCTTGTTTTTCATTTAGGTAACTTTCTGTCTTTGCACTTAACTATTCCAACTCAGGCCAAAAACAGGAAGTCCAGGAATCCTGTTATTGCAAAATTACCAGCCCAATTCTCCAGAACCAGGAGGTGCAAATGATTCAGATAGTCATTCAAGACCATGGGCATATACTGAAGCTGAACCTCTGAAAACTTCTGAGATTTACCCATGACTGAAGAAAAAGTGGAGAAATGTTATAAATCTAGTCTCTCATTTAACTGTCTCTGCTTTAATATGCATGTTCCATACATTGGTTGTATCAGTCAGAAACATCCGCGTCCATATACATATATGGAACATGCATATTAAAACTATTACATATAGAGTTTTGAAAGCCTTTCTTGACAATGATATAAACACACACCATTACATTTAGTCAGTCCTGGGCTGTCTCCAACATTGTAATTTGTCTTGCTCCTTATTTTGTATTTTTAGAATTCAGTGCCAACAATGCATAGTTTAAGTATCTTATGCTTCATGTGACTTAATCTAAATAAATATTCTCAAATCCTTATAATTAGATTCTTTTATTACACTGTAACTCATTTGCTTGTGTTAACTGGCTGCTTAAAGTAAACAATCCTTCACTAAATAGTATATTTTCTTTCACGGACCCTTACTCTACATTCTCGTCTATCACACAACAAAGTGGGGGTATGTATGAAGGTTTCAGTGTTGATTATTATCCACAGTGAACTAGGGAATGTTGGAACATTTCAACTAGAGATGGGCCTGCACCAAAACCTTGATTCTAACACATCCAAAACATTGTGGGATTCAAGATATGAACATGGATTTCACATACGCAGATTAACTGTATTCTTTGTCCCTATAATAGCTCCTTGCAACACCTCAGATCCAAACACCTGCACGTTTTCAAGAACTTTGTGCTGGTCTGCATAATAAATTACACCAAGGCCCTGAACATCAACTTTTCAGTTTAGCGCAAATAAATTCTAAGAAAAACCAGCTCATTTTAAAATGTTATCCTAAATACAATGCTTAGCTATATGCTGTAAGATTTATCATAATTATTTTTAATACCACAACACAGTGTGCTGTACAGGGCAGTTGTTTCCAACCTTTTAAAATATACGCACAGATTAGCAAACTCAAGCCTTGGTTGTATCAGTCAGAAACATCCGCGTCCTTCTTTCACTTAGAAAGCACCCCAAGCTGCATCATTTCCCCTGTAACTAGTGATTATCTCCTCTTTCTCTAATGAACTTTGGGTTAGTCTCCTGTTCAACTGTCTCTGTTTTATCCTGCAGTGAATTTTAGGGTCCTTTCAATCTCAGAATATGCCAGATTGCAAGAGTCTGGAGTTCAAAGACAGCTTAAACTTCACTGTGGGTTAGAAAGTATAAAAGTGAGAAAATTGCCAGTGGCTATTGAGGTCTGACACAGAGGGAGAGCTCTACATTCAGTAAGGTAGGGATGAAGTTCAGGTGGGAACTTTCTAGAGAATGATGGACAGCCAGAGAAGTACCAAGGACACAGAAATGCACAGTGAACCACGTCTATCAAGTCTGAAGTACCAGAACCAAATCACACCAAGCCATGTCCTGTTGAGTCAGCTTTGGTGTAAAGGGCTGTGAAGGAAAGGTGTACAAGATTCTGTTAGATAAATACAAAATAATTTAGGACATGATGTTTTGCCACACATATTTTCATGAGGCAGGTGGAGCACCTTTTGAATTCTGTTCTCTTCTTAGCATCCATTATTACAGGATCCCTGTTCTGTGACGCAGTTCAAACAAAAAAAGAAGCCCTACAACAATGTAACACTACCAGATTAACATTATATTGTTGGGATGAACATGGAATAGAATGGTTACTAGCACATTCTGAAATTCATTCTGGGAGAAGGATGATTGCATGACTACGGGTGGCTAGGAGGAGGGAGTGGAACAGAGGAATATTGTGGGGGCAAAATCACTTGCACCCCAGGCTAGAGAATGCTGAATCCAAGGAACATACTTAAATGCCCCTTGAGAGTTTTACAATTCTGCGATTTTTAAGTAGCTCCCCAGAATATATGGCAAGGCACATGGCTTTTATGCTGCAGATCTCCAGAGGCAACATCATGAAGGAAAACATAAACTGTATTTATTTGCAGACTGAAGCAGGGTTACATATGGAGTATTTCACCTTTGACAAGTACTAACTTCATTTACATTAACACCTGTCTAGACTGTTTTCCTAAGCATAAACATAAAAATCTCCTTAGTGTATTTGGGCTCTTACTTAATTAACCATATGTGACGTAAAGTGATACATCCCAATTCAAGGTATGTCATTGTTGATAGGATCAATTACAGTCAGACATCGGTGTTCATTGCTTATACCATCTGCACAGCACTATTAAGCGCATAACCATGTCAAAGAAAGTATACACAGATTAACTGTATTCTCTTTCATTAAAGAATACCAAACTGGTTTGTCAGCTTTAGGCTTCTATATTCAACAGAAGGCACCGTCTGTTAACAAGCAGCAATATCCCAATGTATATTTGCCTCCTTCTTCCAGTATACTGTGGCTAATGCTAAAACACTGGAAGGATTTAGGATAATATTTGAGATGTTGCATGCTTTAATTCTTGAGCACTACAGAGGCTGAATAGAGGTACTGTACAGCAGCCTTGCAAAATTCTACTCATCTACCTACCTGGGGAGTTATCATAGTTTGGGCAAAGGAATAAGTTCTATCCCTGTGCTGGTAAATTTTTATGAGCATTTCACAAGGCTACTGTGTCTATAGTGCTGGGCTTTCTCCCCCTGAATTCAGTTTCACAGGACTTCATTCAGTACGTGACAACATTTTTAAAAATAGCAGAATTGTATTCTATACCCTGAAACTGAAAGGTCTTTAATTGTCTTATTGGTTTCTCTGCAGCTCCATGAGATTCTTTCAAAAGATTGTAGGTTTCTTTGTTTTTTCCTTCTTCCTCTTAAATCTTCGTCTCCTTCTCTATTCTCCCTACACAATGGCAACCCCAAAAAGAGGCATAATACATACAGACAAATCTAATATTTGTGTAGGGGAAAATTGTACAACCAATTTAGTTGAGCTGAATGTAAACTGTAACAGCACAATTAAAGAATGTTGATATCTTCTTTCTAAAGAAGATTAACAATTTGGTGCATGAGTTTTAGGTACAAAGGATACCGTAACAGACCTGTAAGTCTTCCGAGCGGAACTTTATTGGATAGCTACCACCACATTCCAGTTATTTTTTTTAATACATACCTGTAAGACAGGCAAGAAAGTCACTAGAAAACAAAAAGTAGTGGTTTCAGGAAAACTGTTTTTAGTGTGGGGAAATCCCAATATTACTGAAGTCTGTTTAAAGGCCAGAGAACAGAGTTCAAGAAGTAGGGTGAGTTAGAGTTTACAGCTTTCCTCAGAAGTGATGGATCAAGCTGGTGATGGGTACTTCTAGCCAGCCTCTCTCACCAGACCAAGAGAACAGGGCAGGATGAGAGTTGTAGTCTCAGTGGCAACCAGGACTGCATCTGTGGTTCTGTTAAGGTCTGCTGGGAAAGGTGTCTGGGTATTTACAGGGAGAATTCTCTCTTCATGGAAGGGTGAAAAATTGAGGGAGCCAGCTAGGCTAAGGAGTTCTCCAAGAAGAAAGGACAAGAAAACTAACTTTCGGTTGTTATTGTTTGCTCCTTGTTTTTATATATCTGTTTTTAATTTGGAAAAGACTTTGAGGCACACCCATGTGGGAAGAGTTGTGCCAATTTACGACTGCAAAAGAAAGCATTAGCAGGGGAAGATTTTTTTGTTTGTTTTTAAATAATTCTTACAGACACATTTTTTAGTTTTGTTTTGCCTGCCACAGATTCTACATGCCACCAATGAATCCTGATTGGTGACCTAATATAATGTAAGTTAAGCTAGTGCAAACAGAGTTTGCCATCTTTAATTTTATAATGGGAACAGAAGTTTGAAACAATGAAATTAAGATTCATGATTAGCATTTTATTTCCTGTCAGAAGAGCTGAAAGCCTAGCACACTTGTGGGTGCTATAAAATATTAAATCTTAATAAGGAAAGATTTATTTGAAATTTGGAGCAGGGTCTTTCAAAAATTTTATATTTTGGAATATATTACAAACACTAATAAAAATCTTGTTTACAGAAGCTCTTAAAGCTAAGAAAACATTTTTATGTAGGAAATAAAGCTCTCTTTATCCCCCTTTTCACCCCTGCTATAGGGCCATTTAAAGTAAACACTCCAAAATACAGCTAATATAAATGGAATTATTTCTTTTCTTAAGAGTATTACGAGAAAATGAAAGCTTAGGGAAGCAAGCAGAATAATATCTGAATTTGATTACATGGAATGATTATATTGTTGGCAATTTAAATATTATATATTTTTAAATATTATTTTGATATGTTACTTAGTTTTATTGAGCATATGAAAACTGCCAAATGTCTAGGGAAAAGATTTTATCAATCTTTCCCTTCTAGTTATAAACTTATATGTCTGATTAGCATTTAAACCTGTAGCAAAAGCTTTCTTTGATCAAATCCATAGGGCTCAAGGCAATATAACTTCCATAAAGTTCTTACATTAGTTTCCAACAGATTCACCCCTGAAGGCGGGAACACTTTACATACATATATCTACAGGAGTCAGGTCAAATTAAACAAAGTAGATAGGTTTGCTGACTTTCAGAACTGAACAAGTGGTTAAAAACAATATTCTGAAGCTGGCAGAGTTGCCAGGTTAGAATTCCAGCATAGAGCCAAAGAGCCTGCTCAGTTTTTGAAGCTTAAGAAGTTATGCAACAGGAAATGTAAAAGTATCTTTTGTACCTTTTTTATGCCTTCCTCTAGTACTTTCAAAATGCAAACTATAGCATATTTGTTTCAGGAAAGACGTTTCTTTCTTACATTGTGATAAATCAGATGCACACATCTGAAAATACCACTATAAAACAAACTATTTTTTTCTTGTGTGCTTGCGCAGCATTTTGAACATTTCAATTTTACTTGAAGTTACATACTTGATTTATTTACGTCTTTTACATGACACTAAAACAGGGAAGAATAAACAACGTGTATCACACTTGTGCAGTCCATGAATGCAGCGCAGACTCTACCCAGCAGAGATGATTATGCAGACTTGGGGCTCTGGATGCAGGTTCTACTGAAACACCTTAGCCTATCCCTACCCCAGCTTACCCCTCCCACCTCCACTAGAGACATGCTGACCTGTAATGTAATGGGAATGAGCAAACCGAAAACTTAGTAATCTAAAGCTGTGCAGCTTCTAAAGGTACATCTACACTGCAGAATCTTTTCAGTGGTATGTAGAGTTTGCACAGTACATGCCCCACAGCATGGAGATAGCAGTATAACCAGTAAGGCAGTGCTTAGGTGAGTAGAGTAAGGACAGGCCTGAACTCTGTGGGTATACGGCCTAGGTCACCAAAGCATTGCTTCTCCCATCTACACTGCTATTTTTAACAGCATTGTGTCTCTCTATCTCCCTGCTGCCCAATATTTCCCTGCTGCCTTCTCCCTGCCAAAGCCTTTCACTGACCTTTCACCATGTAGCCACACACCATAGCATGGACAGAGACTGCTGTTCACTGCAGCATGAAGCTACATGTACCCTACACGCTGCTGACAGTAGTGTGCAGTGTGGCCCTAGCATTAGTGGGTAGGCACCTCCTTTCATTGTATACACTATCACTTCCTTCTCACTGTAACTCCTGTTAAGATCATGAAGGCTAAAGGAGCTACAACGGATACTTTTTTGGTTCACAGGCAGTTCTAAAAACCCCAAGCCAAATCTGAAAATTTTCAGAATTTTTTGCAAACTGAAAAAGTCAACACAAATTTTGTTTTAGGTCAAAGTCCCTTAAGATCAAAGTCCCCCACTTTCGGTCAAAGTCCCTTAAGATGAGTCTTCCCAGAGCTCATCTGTCTCTGTGTTGTTCGGCAGTAGGGTGTGGCCCTGCCTGTGTGTGTGCTGGAAGAGGTTTAAGAGCCTGGCTCAGCAAGACAGGTAAAAAGGGGACCCAGGCTGGCAGAACATGTGGGCTCAATGGTATCCCAGCACATCATGTGGGATCTTAAAGGG